>QAOC01000749.1:0-31664 GCA_003255005.1 Begonia fuchsioides
AGTTGGAAAAACCAAAATGAGAACACACTCAACCCTCTTTCACATTTGGAAATTACCCACCTAAATGACAAAATGACATTCTTTGAGTAAAACACCAATTTTTAACCATAAATTATAAAACCCGCCATAGACAGGAATTGAAAATGTTTGCAAATAGTTCTTTCAAACTACAAAAAAATGACAAATAGTTCTTTCGCAGCCACTCTTTTCCTGGTATCCTTCCCAGAATCTACACCTTGAAACTGTCTTCTGAACGGGCAGAATACTTTTCACTTTCTCGAAGACAAGAGCTATCCTCAACGCATCGCTCAAAGAATTTGGTTATTGTGGGATTATCCACTCCTGCAAATGCTCTTCTAGACCGTCGATAAAAATCCCTATTACTCTGTCATTGGGGAGACCATGCCCAGGCCATTTCTACAGCATAACCTGCAACTTCAAAAAGTAGAACGTACGGATGCCCCCTCTTCTTAATTAATCATTATAAGCTCAGAAATCCAGGTCATCCACCAATACGATTCAGCTGTAAAAAAGATACTTTATCGCTGCCCAAGTAAGCATAGGGTAGGGCTCGATGTTTAAATCAAACCAAAGCTCGGCCTCGCTAGTCCAGCCTGACGGAGAAGATCTTTGTCATCATTTTAACGGAGAAGACACTATTTGCTCGGCAAACTTTGGTAAACCTGCTTAAATGCTTCACCGGACACTCTTCTGGTCTACAATGATAAACCGGCAAAGATGCGGTGCTCAAGTAGGTCGCGGGTTGAGCGAGAAGAGGAAACTTAGGATGGCTTGACGCCGAAAGATCCTATCAAACTTGAACCAGTGGGTTTCAAAACCGATGCATGGGCTTGCGATGAAGATTGATCGCTCGAAGCATTGTTGATTATTCAGTGAGTGACTATAACGGCAGCGACGTTTCGTTCACTGTGTCGGAATTAATCGGACACAGTGAACGAAACGTCGCTGCCGTTATAGTCACTCACTGAATCTTCGGATTCGTCCCTGTCAGATTCATTAGGAGAAGAAGAGGAAAGTGGGTCGATTCATCGCCAAAAAAATTGNGAGGGAGAAGTTTAAAAATTCTACAATCACCGATGCAGCAAAGCAAATGACCCATCAACGCTCCACCATATGAGTTTGAACGTTCAGCCTGAATCTTGTAGTTTTCATCACCAATCTCTGGCCGAGTTTACCGTTGTAAGATTTTGGGAAATTATTGGAGGCTGGTAGAGAACAAATTGGTCGAGTTAAATCCTATCTTCGTATTGCGTTTCACCATGTCCAAACTATCACAGGAGGAGCGACCTGAAAATTCCAAGGGGTCTTATGTTTTCGGAGACTTCCTATTCAGCTCAGTAATCTGACTGTCATGACCCGAAGTAGCTGGCGGAAATGCCAGGTCAGATAACCAAATCCACCTTGGCATACTAAGAAATCTGACCGAGAGGCTATTTAAACTTGCAGAAATTTCTCTTTACCAAAATACTTCGGGTCTATCCATCAAAAATTTTTAAGTCAAAGCATAAATAAATCATTATACAACCAAAGGCACCCGACAGTAAGGTGTCCTGGACCCAAGCTAACTGCCATCCAAAGGCCTCCTTGTAAGGTGTCCCGGACCCAAGCTACTGTAACCCGATGCCAACCAGGCCCCCGATCGTTAGCTACCCAGGTCAAAAAACAACAGCACACAGCCCGATGGGTACCAAGGGCAATCCGCTAAGATGGTTCTGATCTCGATCATCGTACCCAAACAAAATCCAGATTTTATAAAACTGAATCCAGTTTTTAAATAAATGTGGAAATCCAAAACAATCCAATTCAATATCCACTTCCATCAAGATAGGCAAACAAATAAAATATCAATCATTTAAATCAAGCCAACCGGCAATATAAATCATGCCATATCTGGATTATAAACATATGCAGTTTAAATTAAACTACATATTAATACTTTAAAATCGACGTGTGTGGCCACATCATTTTCAGTGTCAACCACCAAAATATGGTTAGTATCAACTTTAAACAATGCATCTAGGTTAAATGCAAAAAATACGAATAACTTACCTCTTCGGACGGGTGCTTTCCCTTTTTTAATCATTTTCTTCCGCTCCGGGCTCGGTTTAATGTTGTTAAACTCCTCTTTAATATCCCATATAAAAAGTATAAGAGAAGAGAAACAAAATCGAGCGAAAAGATGGAAAAACAGGCAAAAACGGCCCTCGAGACCCTCAGGTCTGGTTCAGCTAAACTGGTCCAGACGGAACCGGTTCGGGTTGAACCAGTTCAGCCGAATCATTGACCCAGTCAGGTCAGTCCGACCTGCCCTCGGGTGCGCGAACCACGCACCTGTTTGCCTGCCGGCGACGATATCCGTCGCCGACGCCGATTTCGGCCTCTGTTCTCGACAAAATTTACACCAAAACACTTGTATCGTCGAGACAGACTCAATCGTACCAAGAATCGCGAGAAAATTAAAGATTTGACAAACCAAAACAAAAACCCCAAACTCTCTGTTTTTCTCAGATCTCTCAGAAAATACGAGCTTACCTCTAACACCGCTTCACGAATGTTACTTGTCTCGTTGTTGCGGACATTTTGGCACCTTGATCTCGTTGAACGGACGTCATTCGCTAGACGGATCTCTCCCTCTCTCTCTCTCTCTTTGTTTCTCGGCGTCCGGGGGAAGAAAAGAAGAAGTAAAAACTTCTTCTCTCTCTTCTTCTTATTTAATATAATTTAATATTATAATTAATAATATTATATTATATTAAATAATATAATATAATATTATTAAAACATAATATTTATTTCCTGTAACGTTTTCGATTTTTGTTCTATCCCCGTCGTTCCACTAAAAATCTTAATACGTTTATGTGACCACTGATTTTGTAAAAACAACTTTTACGTCACATTCAAAATTCGTAGCTCGATTTTGTTCCAAGATAACCCAATTTAAATTAGTTTGACCAAGTCGTCACACGTGGCATATACGAAAATTTACGTTCTGTATACGACAGTTGATTAGTCAAACTTCGTGAAAAAGTTTCCTTGAAATTCGAGATTTAAAATTTTTGGTCCTTACATCATAACCCCCTCAAAAGAATTTTGTCCCGAAATTCAATATAAACTTAATAAAAAGATGTAAATAAACGCGGGTACTTTTCCATCATATCGGACTCAAGTTCCCAAGTCTCCTCATTTTCAACATGATTCTCCCACAATACACAAACCACGAGAACTTCTCTTCTTCGTATAACATGAATCTCCAGATCAATGATTTGTTCAGGCTCTTCTTCGTACGTCACGTCCTCTTCAATATGTACGTCAGTCCAAGGACTATGTGTGAAGGGTCTGAAATGCATTTCCTCAACATGGAGATATGAAATACATCGTGCACATACCAGAGTTGGGCAGGAAGTTCAAGCTTGTAAACTACTGCGCCCGGATCAAAGCTTGTAACTCTGGGTACCAACCTTAACCACCCGGATCAAACCACAGTCGCCTCAGCCAACTGCCATCCAAAGGCCTCTCGGTAAGGTGTCCCTGACCCAAGCTACCGTAACCCGATGCCGATCAGGAACCTGACCATTAGCTACCCGGGTCAAACCACAACGGCACACAGCCCGATGGGTACCAAGGGCAATTCGCTAAGATGGTTCTGATCCCAGTCATCGTACCCAAACAAAATCCAGATTTTATAAAACCAAATCTAGTTTTTAAATAAATATGAAAATCCAAAACAACCCGATTCAATATCCACTTCCATCCAGATAGGCAAACAAATAAAATATCAATCATTTAAATCAAGCCAACTGGCAATATAAATCATGACCTATCTGGATTATAAACATATGCAGTTTAAATCGTTTAAATTAAACTACATATTAATACTTTAAAACCGAAGTGTGTCACCACGTCATTTTGGGTGTCAACCACCAAAATATGGTTAGTATCAACTTTAAACCAAGCATCTGGGTTAAATGCAGAAAATACGAATAACTTACCTCTCTCGACAGGTGCTTTCCCTTTTTTAATCCTTTTCTCCGACTCCGTGCCCGGTTCAATGTCGTTAAACTCCTGTGTAATATCCCATATACAGTGTATAAGAGAAGAGAAACAAAAACCGAGCAAAAAGATGGAAAAACGGCCAAAAACGGCCCTCGGGACCATCAGGTCTGGTTCAGCTGAACCGGACTGGACTGAACCTGTTCGGGTTGAACTGGTTCAGCCGAACCGTTGACCCAGTCAATGGTCAACATTGACCGGTCAACTTCGGGTCAGGTCAGTCTGACCTGACCCGGGTTGACCCGACGGGTGCCCGACCCACGCACCCGTTCGCCGGCAGGCGACGATTTCCGTCGCTGGTGCCTATTCCGGGCTTCGTTCTTGACAAAATTTACACCAAAACACTCGTATCGTTGAGACAGACTCAATCGTACCAAGAATCGCGAGAAAATTAAAGATTTGACAAACAAAAACCAAAACCCCAAACTCTCGATTTTTCTCAGATCTCTCACAAAATATGAGCTTACCTCTAACGCTGCTTCACGAATGTTACTCGTCTTGTCGTTGCAGATGTTTTGGCACCTTGATCTCGTTGAACGGACGTCGTTCACCGGATGGATCTCTTCCTCTCTCTTTCTGTGTTTCTCAGCGTCCAGGGGAAGAAAAGAAGAAGTAAAAACTTCTTCTTTCTCTTCTTCTAATTCAATATAATTTAATATTATTAAAACATAATATTTATTTCGTGTAACGTTTCCGATTTTTATTCTATCCCCATCGTTCCACTAAAAATCTTAAAACATTTATGTGACCATTGATTTCGTAAAATCAACTTTTACTTGACATTCGAAATTCATAGCTCGATTTTGTTCCGAGATATCCCAATTTAAATTAGTTTGACCAAGTCGTCACACGTGGCACATACGACAAATTTATGTTCCGTATACGACAGTTGATTAGTCAAACTTTGCAAAAAAATTTCCTTGAAATTCGGGATTTAAAATTTTGGGTCCTTACACTGACTGTCTAGGATCTTATTTGTGTTTTTTTGGATGTTATTAGGTGAGGAAAATGACTCGAACGAATTTGTTAATGGACTTCGGGAGGCAAGTATTTTTGGTGGATATTCTTGAAAGATAAGCTGCAAAAGGGAAAGGAGTAATTACGTGTCTGGCTACTGGAAATGATGTCTTAATATTGGGAACTAACAAAGGTTGGGTTTTGGTGTTGGAGATTCTTACGGTAAGTTCATTAACTTTTACCCGTCACTTGATTGTTCTAATTTAACTCATGTTAAAGATATATATAGAAGAAAATTGATTGCATTGATTTTGTGTTACCTCTTCATGTCAAGCCTAATGAAGGAAACATTTTTAAATGATTTGTTTGAATGTTGCCCGAATTTTTGTGAAAATACAATTGTCAGTTAGTAGATTTATTAGTTTCAGTTATTCATTTTAGACAAAATAAGATTGAGTCTTCTTGTCTAACTATTTGAATTTATGTCTGTTTAATACTTTTTCATTTTGTGTGATAATAGGTATATGCAGCTGATTTAAGCATAAATGGTGTAGTACCAATTTTGAATTTTGGCTGTAAAAGTTTGTTTAAAAAATTACTAAATTTTGTAAAATTTATGTACTACTTGAAGAAATGTGTAGCATCAAGTTTCTATCAAACTTAAAGTTTCTAGATTATGTACAACATAGATGTTGACCTCTATGTGAGTCATCTTGATGACCTGTCCATTCACAGAGTCTTTGTTGATCCTGGAGGGGAGCCATTGCATTGCCATAGTTGTTGGCATAGGAGGTATTGATATATTTTACATGCATGCAAAGTGGACAAAACCTCACCTTTTAACCAAATTAAAAGGTCTTCTTGTTAACACTGTTGCATGGAATAACAATTGATAACTGGAGGTCATATTGTGAGCTTACTCTTCTTCGATTTTTGTTTTTATCTACACTGAAGTTGCTTCTCATTCACATTTCCTATTATGATTATTTTTTGGACAGCAACTACGAAGGACAACATTTTTGGTACTGATGATGGACAACTTTATGAACTTTTTGTAGAGGAAAAAAGAAAGAAGGAGAAGTGTATAAAATTTTTATCTGAGCTCAAAGAGCAACCCGAAGCTTTCATGGTTTCACAGGTTTTTTTTTTAAAAAATTATCACGTTTCTCTTGAGAAATTGTTCCTCATAATTGTTTCTTTTTTTGTTGCAATTGTAGATATCTTACTCAAATGGTTCTTTTAATAAATAGTGCAATGATGATGCTCATGATTTTTGAAATCTTTGTCATTTGTGTCCGCAATTTAAATATAATTATATCAATTAAGGGTTAACTGAGCTGCTTATTTTAGGAAACACATGAAACTTTACTATCTCTTTCTTTATTCATTATTTATTGTGATAGAAATGTTTTTACATTCTATTTTTAGAGTTATTTAGAAACTAAAGCTGATTGAAAATGAGTAATGTTAGTTAATAACACTAACTGAAATTTAGTAGAATGATTTGTTATTTGTTTCATACAGATGGAAACAACCAATATCATTGCTGGAACTAGATATTATGTAATAACTGCCACTCCAACACATCTTTTTTTTTTTATATTTAAATTGGATCATTGGAGGTAAGTATATTTTTGAATAATGAAGATGAGTCTCACACTTATGGAGCAATGAATTCTATATTTTCTATGTTTATTTGATAAATATGTTGCGGCATTACCTTTAAAAGTTTTTAGTAGCCCCAATAATTAGCAGTGAGTTTGTTTAGGTGTTTTTAAAACCTACGTCTCAAGTGACCTTATAGGGATGATGTAGTTTTCTTGGAGTTTGTGACAATATTGTTGCTTTCTTACAATTCATTTGATTACAGATAGATCTGTGTAATTTCTTGCAATGTTTTGTTTCTTAGATGCTGCTCTGCCTTGGATTTTCAAAGTCAAATAGAATTAACACTTTTTTCCTCGAAGATATATTGTGAGTTATAAGCTTTTTTCCTTGAAGATATATTGTAAGTGATAGGCTCTTTATCACTTGTATTTTGTCTTTCCTTTCTGCCAAATTTTTTCTTCATCAGTAGATACACTTAGTTTTCACAAAATCTGATAATTCATTATCAACTTCATTATTTAAAAACTCGGTCTAAGCTTTTGAACAAGTTTTTAGATAGTGAATTTGGTGTTACTTTGTTTATTATTGCCAGCTAATCATCGTACATATAGTTTGTGTTTTCTAGTTACTTGGAACGTGCAATACATTTCATGGAACTACCCGTTGAAATACTGAACAGACAAGTACTATTAATGGATTTATCTTCTTCATATTATCTTGTCAATTGCAAATGGCTTGCAAAAGATTAAATAACGTATCATGTAAACTGTCATTTTTTTTTATTACACAATTCATTAGTTAGCAAGTTAGTGAAAAGATATTTTTCTTGCTTTTTTTGTTCGGTGACCATAAACTTTATGTCCTAATTATTGAAGTAAACTACATTTTTTCATCAAACAAAGAAGAGCTACACATTTTTCTTGGCTTTCTAGAGCTGGAATTTATCATGGTGGCTTAAAGTTTGGAGCTCAACACAAGTAGGGAATAAATTTCCAATTCACATGCTTCTTATGGCAGCTATTCCATATAATTAATTTTTTTTATGGTGATCGATATCTTCTTGATGATTGTTCCCTATAGAAAAGTTCCATTGTTCTATTTTCCTTCTTCTATGTCGTTAAGCCTAAGACATGTTCTTCTTAAAGTCTAATTGATTTATGGAAGAGTAATGTTTCATTTATCTTCTTAGCATATCATCTTAACTTATCTTCTCACGTGTCTAATTGTAATTAGTCTATTAAATTTTTGTTAATATATTATAATTAAAATAATTATTTATATATTTATAGACTAATTAGAATTTGACACGTTAGATAGTAAGTTAAGATTATCTGCTAAGAAGGTAAACTTAGCACTATCCTTTATAGAAATACCAACTTTATTTATAGTTTCACATATCCTTTATAAAAATTATCCATATAATTTTTTTTTATGTTCAACAATATCTTGTAACACTTGTCCCGATAGAAAAGTTCATTGTTTCGCTTTCCCTCTTCTATATGGTTAAGCTTAAGGCATGTTCTTCTCAAAGACTAAGTGATTTATGAAGATACTGTATTTATAGTTTTTTTATTAACCTTTTGTGCAGCTCACCTGAAAATTTTAGAACTACTTGAAAATTTTGATTTAATTATTCTATACTATCAAACCTAAAATTTGACGGCTAAATACCTAGATTTAAGGATATTCTCTGAGATGCTATTAAAATTACATCTTCATCTTTTAGATAAAAAGTCAACAAATAACTTTATGGTGGGGTTGAGGAACTTGTATTTTTTGCTAGTCTCAAAGATCTTTATGAAATTGTCGTCCAATATTATATTCAGATACTCTAGAATTATGATGGAATGCTTTTAATGTTATCCTGCTCATTTTATTTACTTATTATATAATTCCAAACCTGAAATGTAATGCCTTAAGAGTTTGATTTGAGAATATTTTCTGAGACTCCATCAAAATTACATCTTCATCTTTTAGTAAAAACGTCAACCAATCACTTTATGGTTGGGTTTAGAAGATGGTATTTTTTGCTAATCTCAAAGATCTGTATGAGATTATCATCCAACATTATATTTAGGTACTCCAGAATTATGATGAAATGCTTTTTATGTTATCCTGCTCATTTTATTTATTTATTGTATACTTCAAAACTTGAAATGTGTTGCTTTAAGAGCTGAATTTGGGAATATTCTCTAAGATGGCATTAAAATTACATCTTTATCTCTTGGAAAAAAATAACAAATCACTTTATGGTATGGTTGAGGAGCTGATATTTTTTGCTAATCTGAAAGATCTGTATGAAATTGTCGTCCACCATTATATTCAGGTACTCTAGAATTGTGATGGAATGCTTTTATTGTTATGTTGCTCATTTGATTTATTTATTATATACTGTCAAACATGAAATGTGATGCTTTAAGAGCTAGATTTGGAAATATCTTATGAGATGCTATTAAAATTTTATTTTTATCTTTTCGAAAAAAAGTCAACCAATCACTTGATGGTTGAGTTTAGTAGCTGGTATTTTTTGCTTCTCTCAAAGATCCTTATGAAATTATCGTACACCATCATATTCTTGTACTCTAGAATTGTGATTGAATGCTTTTAATGTTATCCTGCACATTTAATTTATTTACTATAATCTTTCAAACATGAAATGTGACGTCTTAAGAGCAAGATTTTGAAATATTTTCTAAGATGTCATTAAAATTACATCTTTATTTTTAGGAAAAAAATTAACAAATTACTTTATGGTTGGGTTGAGGGGCTGATGTTTTTTGCTAGTCTCAAAGATTTGTATGAAATTGTCGTCCACCATTATATTCAGATACTATAGAATTCTGATGGAATGCTTTTAATGTTATCTTGGTCATTGTATTTATTTATTGTATATTTTCAAACTTTAAAAGTGACAACTTAAGAGCTTGATTTGAGAATATTCTCTGAGATATCATTCAAATTAAATCTTCATCTTTTAGAAAAAAAGTAAACCAATCACTTTATGGTTGGGTTGAAGAGATTGTATGTTTTGCTAGTTTCAAAGATCTATATGAAATTGTCGTCTACCATTATATTCAAGTACTGTAGAATTGTGATTGATTGCTTTTAATGTTACCCTTCTTATTTGATTTATTTATTCTATACTTCCAAATCTAAAATGTGACGCCTTAAGAGTTGGATTTTGGAATATTATCTAAGATTCCATTAAAATTCCATCGGCATCTTTTAGAAAAAAAGTCAACCAATCACTTTTTGTGGGGTTGAGGAGCTCGTATTTTTTTCAAGTCTCAAAGATCAATATGAAACTGTTATCCACTGTTATAACCAGGTACTCTAGAATTGAGATGGAATGCTTCTAATGTTATCCGGCTCATTTTATTTATTTATTGTATACTTTCAAATTTTAAATGTGACTCCTTAAGAGCTGGATATTGAAATATTCTCTGAGATGCTATTAACACTACATCTTCATCTTTTAGAAAAAAAAAGTTAACCAATCACATTATGGTTAGGTTCAAGAGCTGGTATTTTTTGTAAGTCTCAAAGATTTGTATAAATTCGTCAACCACCATTATATTGAGGTACTTTAGAATTATGATGGAATGCTTTTAATGTTATCATGCTCATTTGATATATTAATTCTATGCTTACAAACTTGAAATGTGATGCCTTAAAAGCTTGATTTGGGAATATTTTCTAAGATGCCATTAAAACTACATCTTTCTCTTTTAGAAAAAAAAGTCAATAAATCACTTTATAGTTGGGTTGAAGAGCTGATATTTTTTGCTATTCTCAAAGATTTGTATGAAATCGTCATGCACCATTAGATTCAGGTACTTTAAAATTGTGATGGAATGCTTTTAAAGTTATCCTGCTAATTTGATTTATGTATTCTATACTTACCAACTTGAAAAGCGATGCCTTAAACGCTAGATTTGGGAATATTCTCTCAGATGCAATTAAATTAAATCTTTATCTTTAAGAAAAAAGTCAACAAATCACTTTATTGTTGGGTTGAAGAGCTGTTATTTTTTGCTATTTTCAAAGATCTGTATGAATTTGTCGTCCACCATTTTATTCAAGTACTTTAGAATTGTGATGGAATGCTTCTAATGTTATCCTGCTCATTTTAATTATTTATTGTATACTTTCAAACTTTAAATGTGATGCCTTAGGAGCTGGATTTGAGAATACTCTCTCAGATGCCTTTAAAATTACATCTTCATCTTATAGAAAAAAAGTAAACTAATCACTTTATTGTTGGGTTAAGGAGCTGGTATTTTTTGTTACTCTCAAAGATCTGATGCTTTTAATGTTATCCTGCTAATTTGATTTATGTATTGTATACTTACCAACTTGAAAAGTGACGCTTTACATGCTAGATTTGGGAATATTCTCTGAGATGCCCTTAAATTACATCTTTATCTTTTAGAAAAAAGTCAACAAATCACTTTATTGTTTGGATGAAGAGTTGGTATTTTTTGCTATTTGCAAAGATGAGTAAGGATTTTGTCGTCCATCATTTTATTCAAGTACTTTAGAATTGTGATGGAATGCTTCTAATATTATCCTGCTCATTTATTGAGATGCCATTAAAATTACATCTTCCTATTTGAAAAAAAGTCCACCAATCACTTTATGGTTTCATTGACGAGCGGGTATTTTTTGCTATTCTCAAAGATCTGTATGAAATTGTCGTCCACCATTTTATTCAAGTACTTTAGAATTGTGATGGAATTCTTCTAATTTTATCCTACTCATTTTAATTATTTATTGTATACTTTTAAACTTTAAATGTGATGCCTTAAGAGCTGGATTTGAGAATACTCTCTCAGATGCCTTTAAAATTACATCTTCATCTTTTAAAAAAAAGTCAACCAATCACTTTATTGTTGGGTTAAGGAGCTGGTATTTTTTGCTACTCTCAAAGATCTGTATGAAACTGTCGTTCACCATTATATTCAGGTACTCTAGAATTGTGATGGTATGCTTTAAATGTTATACTGCTCATTTGTTGTATTTATTATATACTGCAAAAACTGAAATATAATGACTTAACAGCTTGATTTGAGAATATTATCTAACATGCCATTAAAATTATGTATTCCTTTTTAGAAAAAAAGTCAACCAACTACTGATGGTTGGGTTATGGAGCTGATATTTTTTTATAGTCTCAAAGATCTCTATGAAATTGTTGTCTATTATTTTATTTAAGTACTCTTGAATTGTGATAGAATACTTTTAATGATATCCTGCTTTTTTTATTAATTTATTGTATACATCAAAACTTGAAATGTGTTGCCGTAAGAGCTTGATTTAAGAATATTCTCTGAGATGCCTTTAAAATTATATCTTTCTTTTTAGAAAAGAAGTCAACCAATCACTTGATGGTTTGATTGACGAGCTGGTATTTTTTGCTATTCTCAAATATCTGTATGAAATTGTCGTCCAGCATTTTATTCAAGTACTTTATAATTGTGATGGAATGCTTCTAACGTTATCTTGCTCATTTTACTTATTTATTGTATACTTTCAGACTTTAAATGAGACGCCTTCAGAGCTGGATTTGAGAATATTCTCTGAGATGCCTTTAAAATTACATTTTAATCATTTAGAAAAAATTCAACCAATCACTTTATTGTTGGGTTAAGGAGTTGGTATTTTTTGCTACTCTCAAAGATCTGTAAGAAATTGTCGTCCACTATTATATTCAGGTACTCTAGAATTGTGATGGTATGCTTTAAATGTTATACTACTCATTTATTTTATTTATTATATACTGCCAAACCTGAAATGTGATGCCTTGGAGCTTGATTTGAGAATATTGTCTAAGATGCAATTAAAATTACATATTCGTTTTCAGAAAAAAAAAGTCAACCAATCACTTGATGGTTTGGTAGAGGAGCTGATTTTTTTGCTAGTTTCAAAGATCTCTATAAAAAAAGTCATCCATCATTATATTCAGGTACTATAGAATTGTGATGAAATGCTTTTAATGTTATGTTTTTTATTTTATTTATTTATTGTATACTTTAAAACTTGAAATGTGATGCTTTAAGAGGTGGACTTGGGATATTCTCTAAGATGCCATTAAAATTACATCTTCATCTTTTAGAAAAAAAGTCAAAAAAACACTTTATGGTTGGGTTGAGGTGCTGATATTTTTTGCTAGACTCAAAGATTTGTATGAAATTATTGTCTATCATTATATTTAGGTACTCTTGAATTGTGATAGAATACTTTTGATGATATCCTACTCTTTTTATTTATTTATTGTATACATCCAAACTTGAAATGTGACGCCTTAAGAACTTGATTTAAGAATATTCTCTGAGATGCCATTAAAATTACTTCTTCCTGTTTAGATAAAAAGTCAACCAATCACTGAATGATTTGGTTGACGAGTAGATATTTTTTGCTATTCTCAAAGATCTGTATGAAATTGTCATCCACCATTTTATTCAAGTACTTTAGAATTGTGATGGAATGTTTCTAATGTTATCCTCCTCATTTTACTTATTTATTGCATACTTTGAAACTTTAAATGTGACGCCTTAAGAGCTGGATTTGAGAATATTCTCTAAGATGCCATTAAAATTACATCTTCAAATTTAGAAAAAAAGTCAACCAATCACTTGATGGTTGGGTTGATGAACTAAGTAGTTTTTTCTAGTTTCAAAGGTTTGTATGAAATTTTCTTCCACCATTATATTTATGTACTCTAGATTTGTAATTACATGCTTTTAATGTTATCTTGCTTATTTTATTTATATATTGTATACTACCAAACGTGAAATGTGACTCCTTAAGAGCTGGATTTGGTAATATTCTCTGAGATGCCATTAAAATTACATCATTATCTTTTACAAAAAATTCCACCACATCACTCTATGGTTGGGATGAGAATTTGGTATTTTTTGCTAGTCTCAAAGATCTTTATGAAATTATTGTCCACCATTATATTCAAGTACTCGAGAATTGGGATGAAATGCTTTTAATGTTTTCCTGCTCATTTTATTTATATATTGTGTTCTTCGATACTTTAAATGTGATGGCTTAAAAGCTGGATTTCAAAATATTCTTTGAGATGTCAACAAACTACATTATATTCAGGTACTTTAGAATTGTGATTGAATGCTTGTAATGTTATTTTGCTCATTTGATTTATTTATTGTATACTTCCAAACGTGAAATATGATGCCTTAAGAACTTGATGAGGGAATATTTTCTAAGATGTCATTAAAATTACAACTTCATCTTTTACAAAAAAGTCCTTGTATTTGTGGCTAGTCTAAAAGATTTGTATGAAATTTTCGTCCACCATTATATTAAGGTACTCTATAATTGTGATTGAATGTTTTTAATGTTATCATGCTCATTTTATTTATTTATTATATACTTTCAAACCCAAAATGTGACACCTTAAGAGCTTGATTTAGAAATATTCTTTGAGATGCCATTAAAATTACATCTTCATCTTTTAGTAAAAAAGTCAACTAATCACTTTATTGTTGGGTTGATGAGTTTGGTAGTTTTTGCTAGTCTTTAAGGTTTGTATGAAATTTTCATCCACTATTATATTCAAGTACTCTAGAATTGTGACAGAATGCTTGTAATGTGATCCTTCGTAGTTTTTTTATTTAATGTATAGTTTCAAACATAAAATATGATGCCTTAAGAGCACAATTTGGGAATATTCTCTAAGTTGCATTAAAATTACATCTACATCTTTAAGAAAAAATTCAACCAATAAATTTATTGTTAGGTTGAGGAGCTGATATTTTTTGCTAGTCTCAAAGGTCTATATCAAATTGTTTTCCACCATTATATTCACATACTCTAGAATTATGATGGATTGCTTGTACTTTTATCCTGCTCATTTTAATTATTTATTGTATACTTCCAAACTTAAAATGTGACACCTTAAAAGTTAGATTTGGGAATATTTTCTAAGTGCCTATTAAAATTACATCTTCATCTTTTAGAAAAAAAGTCAACAAATAACTTTATGATTGTGTTGAGGAGCTGATATTTTTTTATAGTGTCCAAGATCTATATGAAATTGTCGTCCACCATTATATTAAGAGTACTCTAGAATTGTGATGGAATTCTTTGAATGTTATCATGCTCATTTTATTTATTTATTATATACTTTCAAACCTAAAATATGACGCCTTAAGAGCTGGATTTGGAAATATTCTATAATTTGAATTAAAATTACATCTTCATCTTTAAGAAAAAAGTCAACTAATCACTTTATCGTTAGGTTGAGGAGCTGGTACTTTTTGCTAGTCTCAAAGGTCTATATGAAATTGTTGCCTACTCTCAAAATGTGATGGAATGCTTTTAATGTTATGCTTCTTATTTGTTTTATTTATTCTTTACTGCCAAACTTGAAATGTAACGCCTTAAGAGCCAGATTTGGGAATATTCTCTGAGATGCCATTAAAATTACATCTTCAACTTTTAGAAAAAAAGTCAACCAATCACCGTATGGTCTCATGGGTCTTTATGAAATTGTCGTCCACTATTATATTTAGGTACTTTAGAACTCTGGTGGAATACTTCTAATGTGATCCTGCTCATTTGATATATTTATTGTATACTTCAAAACCTGAAATGTGACATCTTAAGAGCTTGATTTGGGAATATTCTGTGACATGCCATTAAAATTACATCTTCATCTTTTAGATAAAAAGTCATCGAATCACTTGAAGGTGAGATTGAGGAGCTGTTATTTTTCGCTCGAAGGTCTATATGAAATTATCGTCGACCATTATATTCTTGACTAAAATTATGATGGATTGCTTTGAATTCTCTTATGAGCTAGAGAAGCTAGGTTGTGCTGCTACACTTGACTCACTCTTGTGGACGTTAGGGTGAGTTTGCAATCCATTTTTCTCTTTATCCATCTCATTTTCATTCCCCTTTTCCAGCCAATATTATGGGTATCTTACCTGGATAGCTTTTCCGAGCTTCCTCCGTTTTGTTTCACATATTTTCTTCTCCTTTGAAGTGTTCTCTTCCAAATTTTGATAGAACCTTCCTATTCCACTCACCGTTAACCCTTCCAAATTTCAGCCCCAGTTTCTATCTCTCCAATCCAAAGCCACCTCCACAAAACAGCCTCCAAACCCTTTTTCTCGGTTTCCCTCCTTTCCAAGAACCTCCTCCCTTATTTTCTTCCTTCTTCCTATTTTTCCCTACGTGACACGTGTCTTTTGGTATTAGAGCCTTAAATCTCTTCACACGCTTCCCTTTGTACTTTGATTATCTAATTGATGAATACTAGAAATGGAGCTTCACATCACAACAATTGGGAATTGGTGCACAAAAATGTACCGATGGCCTCCCCATATCGCGATCAAGTTGAATCTAGTGTTCAAGGAAAAATTGAGAAGATCAATTAGAAACTTGAGTAATTGCTGCAAAGGTTGGATTCTAATCCACCTCCTATGAAAGTTCCTCCAACCCCGTTTCCAAAGAGAAAACTCTGAGGTAGCTTATTTGCTTTAAAACATCCAGCTATCGATGAATCCGAGAGAGACTAAGATGTGCATGAGCATTTCAACAATGATGATGACATGAGAAACATTAAGGTATCGATCCTTCCTTTAATTGTTCTTGCAATAGAGATTCATTCCTTTAATTTCATCTCTTAGATTTTTTATTGCTATAATTATTTGGAGAAGATGAAATTAAGGTTAGTTTTTCTATAATTGACTGAGTATGTCATTTTATGGTAGGATAGTATAAAGGCTCAAAGAAGACGTTATGATGATGATGAAATTCTCTCTTGGAGAGCTATGAAGTTATTTATGAGAAAATGGTTTGTTCCAATCCATTACAAACAAGAGTTATTTCTTCAACTCCAATCCTGAAACAAGATCACCAATATGGTTATGCAACTTATCAGATTCGTTGTGATCTTGAAGAACAAGAGGAACAGATTATTGCCAGATTTATACGAGGTTTAAACAAGGAAATTGGTGATATAGTAGAGTTACAACCCGTGGATACTATGGATATGTTTATTCAACTTGCCATGAAGGTGAAGAGGCAAGTAAAAAGAAAGGGGAAAAGAGTATTCAACCAATATCCAACCAAGATCACCACTCCTTACAAGAATATTCCAAAAGAGGAAGACAAGCTTCAATCTACAAAACCGTGGCTACAAAAGAAAGAAGGAGCCATCAAACCAATTGTTGAAGTAAGACAACCACGATCAAGAGAAATTAAATGTTTCAAATGTCTCATTTAGGACACATTGCTTCCCAATGTCCTAATCGTAGAGTGATGGTTCTAAGAGAGGACACTAATGATGTTGTGAGTGAGGAAGAAGCTGAAGAAGAACATAAAGTTTAAGAAGAGACTTGTTATGCACAAGAATGGCCATTATTTATGGAGGTAGATTATTTATGGCCTTGCTTCCTTTTATCAAAGATTTATTAAAAGTTTTAGCTTGATTGTTGCTCTTTAACTGATTGTATCAAGAAGGGAAATGAATTTGAATGGACTCCCAGCTGTCAAGGAAGCTTTGAGTTGATCAAACTCAAGATTTGTGAAGCACCTATTCTAATGCTACCCAATTTCAACAAAGTTTTTGAAGTAGAATGTGATGCATCCGAACTGGGCATTGGAGCTATTCTAATACAAGAAGGAAGATCAATAGAATATTTTAGTGAAAAGCTCAAAGATGCGGCCCTAAACTATTCTACCTATGATAAGGAGTTCTATGCGGTTATTAGAGCATTGGAGGTATGACAACATTATCCTTATCTAAGGTGTTTATTATTCACACCGATCAACAAGCTCTTAAGCATATTAAAGCCAAGGCAAGTTGAACTGAAGGCATGCCAAATGGGTGGAATTTCTTGAAAGATTCCTTACATTATCAAGTACAGGAAGGGTGAATGCAACGTGGTGGCCGACGCAGTATCAAGAAGTGTGTTCTTTTAACCGAATTATCTACTAACTTTTTTGGTTTTAATTGGATCAAGGAAGCTTATAAGGATGATCAAGATTTTGGCAAATGGTATGAATTGAGCTTGAAGAAGGAAGATTGTGGTTATCATTTGATGGATGGTTTTTTATTAAAAGGGAGTAAACTTTGCATTCGTAAAGGGGGCATCCAAGAGTCTCTCATTAAGGAAGCACATAGTGGTGAACTAGCTAGTCATTTTGGTGAAAAGAAGACTATAGAGGCACTCAAAGAACACTTTTATTTGCCACATCTGTTTCGGGATGTACACAAAGGGGTGGAGAAATGTATTATTTGCAAGAAACAAAAAAGTGGAGTGCTTCCTCAAGGGCTTTACATGACACTACATGTTCCTAGCCATCCTTGGGTAGAGGTAAGCATGGATTTTGTTCTAGGTCTTCCAAGGACTTGTAGAGCAAAAGATTCAATTATGGTGGTTGTTGATCGTTTTTTCTAAAATGGATCATTTTGTGGCTTTTTCTAATACCGATGAAGCTAATCATGTGTCCAAATTATTCTTCAAAGATGTGGTGCGTCTTCATGGCATTCCAAGATTTATTGTATTGGATCGGGATACTAAGTTCTTAAGTGGATTTTGGAAGACCTATGGAGGAGGGTGGGTACCAAATTGCTTTTTAGCACCTCTTATCATCCACAAACTGATGGGAAACCCGAGGTTGTTAATCGCACCTTGGGAAGCTTATTAAGAAGCATTGTAAGCAAGAAGCTCACGGATTGGGATATCCAACTCCCATACATCAAATTTTCTTAACCGAATTGTTCACAGTGCTACTCAACGGACTCCATTCGAGGTAGTGTATGGATTTAATCCTTTAACTTCTCTTGATTTAATTCCTTTGCCAACTATTGAGGTTATCAATCTAAATGGCGCTAAGAAAGCCAAACTAGTGAAGAATATGCATGACAAAGTTAGTGGTGCTATCCAAAAGGTAAATGGTTCTTACGCTTAGTATGCAAATCGTGGAAGAAAGGAAGTGAATTTCAAGGTGGAAGACTTGGTTTGGTTGCACCTTCGGAAGGAAAGATTTCCTAAGCAAAGGGATTCAAAACTTGCACGTAGAGGCTACTGTCCTTTCTAAATTTTGAAGAAAGTAAATCAAAATGCTTACAAGCTTGAATTACCCAGAGATTATGGAGTGTCGGCTACCTTCAATGTTCAAGACCTATCTCCTTATTGTGGGGACAAATAGGAGGCTAATGAGGAACTTCCGCCACTTGATTTGAGGTCGAATCCTCATAAACATGGGGAGGATGACATGCCACGAGATAATTTGGCTCAAAGAGCCATCGCCCGAGCTAAATGTTTATCTAACAAGTTTGCTCATTTTGTAGGAAATATTTTACGAGGTGTTGCACTTACAGAACCTTCTTCCAAGTATTGGGAGCAGCCTAAGAATCTCATCCTATGGCTAGATCATTAAGGAGACACAAAGCTTTGCAGCCGAGAAAAGTCAATGGGCCGATTTGAAGGATTTGAGCCAACCGAGCCATCTGACACTTAAACCTTGCATGGCACATGCAAGTTCAATTTTTTTTACAAACTTTACTCAAGGTTTACCTTTATTTCATAGCTGAAAAATTTGTCACATGGGTATGGAGTGGGTATTGCTTGGTATGGAGTGGGTTTTTGTGGGTTTTTTCATGGGATTCATGGGTCTCATAGAAGGGCTAATTTTGGGAGGTATTATGAACCCTCTCCTAGCACTTTGTTATGCAGCTTTTGGATATTAGAAACTTGTGTTTTCTTAGAGTTCCCCTGAATTATCCCTAGGTCCCACGAAATTCTCCTCCATTCTGGTGAGTCATATCCGGTTTTTGAGCAGATTTCCTTTGGTTGTTGGCTTCTTTTCCGAGCTAGAGAAGCTAGGTCATGCTGCAACACTCCAACCACTCTTGTGGACGTTAGGGTGAGTTTGCAATCCATTTTTCTCTTCATCCATCTCATATTCGTTCCCCTTTTCCGGCCAACATTAAAGGTATGTTACCTGGGTAGCTTTTGCGAGCTTCCTCCATTCCGTTTCACATATTTTCTTCTCCTATGAAGTATTCTCTTCCAAATTTGGACAGCACCTTCCTATTCAACTCATTGTTAACCCTTCCAAATTTCAGCCCATGTTTCCATTTCTCCAATCCAAAGCTACCTTTACAAAACAGCCCCCCAAACACTCCTTCTTGGTTTCCCTCCTTTCCGAGAACCTGCTCCCTTACTTTCTTCCTTCTTCCTATTTTCCCCTACGGGAAACGTGTCACTAACTAACACCACATAGAGGAGAATAAACTTCCTCAACATCAAGGGAGAGATGATGCAGATCAAGTGATGACACAAATCAATCCCAAAGAGAAAGACAAATTCCAAGGAATTGGAGACCCAATGACAAGGTCAAGAACAAAGAAATGCATGAAGCGCTATATTGTTTAGTGGAGAAAATATAAATAAAGAATATATTCAACATAAAATTTTTTTTATTATGTTAAGTGTTGACGAAGATTATTGATATCATACAAGGTGGTAAAGGACACAATTCCAAGAGCCTAAGCTAAATACAAGATATTGAAGGGACAAAGGAAATGGGAAAGTACATGTAACTTTCCTTAAATCATACATTTATTTTACTAGCAAGAATATATTGGCAGATTCGACAACCTTCTCAAAGTTATTCCAAAAAGTTTTCTTCATAAAAGTTGGAGCTGCCTTCAAGACCTTTTTTGGAATAATCTAGATCATAAAAAAATGGACGTCATTTGGCTGGCAAAATACACACTTTACCGAAGATATTTTGGCAGAATCAAGAATCTAAACAAATTTGAGAAAAATCTTCCCAAAGATATTTAAGTTTTCTAATATCTTTCTATTTCTCAATTTACTTAGGGTTTATGTAGCCTATTTAGAGGCATCCAAGTTATTTTGAAAGACACAACTTTTATGATTAATTCACCTAGACCGTTTAGAGAGAATTCGCTCTTTGCTTCTTTGCGAAGAACTCGATCTTCATCAAGTTAATTCTTGAAAGATCAAATTTGATAGCTTTAGTTCTTTTTGACAAGTTTGATCTGGGTCAAGCTCCATGTTTGATAACTTAGTTTCTGCCAGCAAGGTTTGATTGGGGTCAATTTCCTCGTACTTGATTCAAAGGCGATCTAGGTATCTTTTCCCGCATTGCTGAAGGATCTCGGGTTTGATATACTCGTAGTTCTCATCATTTGGTATCAGAGCTTTAGTTCCTTTATTCACGTTTCTGTCTTTATTTAAGCTTTCTTATTCTTCCTTATTTCCTATCTTTCTGTCTTTTTATAAAAAAAAAAAGCAAAAAAATCGTATAGAAAAAAACGTGAAAAAAATATTGTGCAAAAAAAGGGGAAAAACAAAAAAAAACAGTGAAAAAAAAATTATTATTTTTTGCTTACTGTCTTTGTTACTACCATTATTAGAAAAAAAATTCCCGTTACTTCAAAAGGTGCTTACTATCTTTCGTCCTCAATACTTATTTCAAAGTTATTTCTTTTAATTTTGGTGACTTCAAAATTATTCTTTGCCTTTATTGTTTTTACATCTTAGAACAATACTTCATTATTATCATTCATTATTATACATATATTTTCCTTGGATAGCATTATTTCTTTCAAAATAGTTTAACTTTGACGATCTTGGAAGTTTGAATTTTTGGCTTAAAAGCTTGATCTTGATTGCTTTTACTAGCTGAATATTTCTCCTGAATTAGGTTCTTCAATAAAAAACTAAAAAAGAAAATGGAGAAGAAAAAGGCAAGAGTGTGAGACTATTTTATAAAAGCCTTTAATTGAGAGAAATACGTGTGTGAGTGACATTGATTGAGTGTCCACACGTGAGGGAGTGAGTGAGGTCCATTTATTTCCTTATTTATTTGCTAACGGTTTCTTTTGTTTCTTATATTGAGAAATGAGTATGGATGAAAGTCGAATTATTGTTGATCAAGAGGAATACGCTAAAGCCATACAAGGACAAATAAAAAAAAATTGAAATGAGATTAAATATTTTAGAGGCTCAAACTAGTAGCCTTGCATGAGGAAATATTAAAGAAATAGAGCAAGAAGTTGAGTCCGAGAATGAGAGCAAGAGTTACAAAAAGGAGTGGTATCTAAGAAAAAAGTGAGAAGATGGCAACGTAAGAAACATCAAGATGATGATTCCTTCTTTTCATTGTAAAAGTGATCCCAAATCATATTTGGAATGTGTTAGAAAGGTAGATCATATTTATGATTGTCACAACTATACCGAAGAAAAGGAAATCAAGTTGACCTCAATGGAATTCATGGACTATGCAAATACATGGTGGGGTCAACTAGTGAGAACTCGAAGAAGGCATGAAGAAAGACTTGTTTCTACGTGGGAAGAAATGAAAACATTTATGCGTAAGAGATTTGTTCCTACTTATTATCATCAAGATCTTTGTAGGAAATTGCAAAAACTTAGACAAGGTTCAAAAAGTGTGGAAGATTATTATAAAGAGATGGAATCAACCATGATGAAAGCCAACATAGATGAAGACCAGCAACCATGACACGTTTTATTGGATGATTGGATGGAAAAATTTATAACATAGTGGACATGCAGTACTATTTAGACATAGAGGAATTAGTACACAAGTCTATCAAGGTGGAACAACAATTGAAATCAAAGGGTTAATCTTTCTCAAATTCAAATTGGAAATCAACTTGAAGGCATGGGAAATAAACTATAAAGCCTAAGAAAGATTTCAAAGAAAAGATAACAACTACCTCAAATAGTGCTTATATAAAAGGTAAGGCTGAAACTATTCCAACAACTAGAGCTCGAGAAATTAAATGTTTTCATTATCAAGGACTCGGCCACTATGCTTTAAATTGTTCAAATAAAAGAACAATGATAATACGTGACAATAGGTATGTTAAAAGTGAGAACTCAAGTGAAGGCAAGATGCCTCCACTAGAAGATTGTATCGATGTGGAGGTAGAGGAACCCTTGAGTGGTGAACTCTTAGTCACTAAATGCCTATTTAACGTTCAAGCCAAGGAGGATGGAGATGAAGTACAAAGAGAACACATATTTCATACTAGATGCCACGTGAATAACAAGGTTTGTAGTTTGATAATTGACAGTGAGAGTTGCAGTAATTTTTCTAGTACTTTGTTAGTGGATAAGTTTGGAACAGAAAACGAAAAGTATCTAAATTCGTACAAGCTACAGTGGTTAAGCAACTTTGGTGAAGTCAAAGTTACTAAACGAGTGAAAATTAATCTGTCCATTGGAAAATATCATGATTTGGTTCTTTGTGATTTGGTTCCTATGCAAACAACACATATTTTATTAGGAAGACCATGGAAATTAGATAAAAAGTCAAGCATAATGGGCTCAAGAATGAGTATAGCTTTGTTCAAAATGGTAATACAATCATTCTCAAGCCACTTAAACAGTAGTAAGCTAGTGAAGATAAACAAAAAATTATAAGAGATTTCAAAATGAGAGAAAAGCCAACATGTGAGAAAAAGAGTGAAAAAGAGAGCGATGAGAGAAAAATAGAGCATAAAAGAAAAGAAGAAGAGAGTGGAAAAGAGGCAAAGAGAGAAAATAAGAGCGAGAGAGAAAACAAGAGGAGAGTCGGAAAATGAGTGGAATAGCAATAAAAAGTGAGGTGAAAAGTGTGATGTTAGCAAGGCAACAAGTGTTGTTTTGAAGGATATTTATCTTTCTACTTACGAGCTAACCTCTTTGTTTCGAAGTGTTGTTTCTACTCTTTTAAAGGAATTCATAGTTGTGTTTCCCGAAGAAGTTCCAAAGAAAAATTGAAATTGGCAAATGGTTATGGTCTGTTAAGCGATCAACAATATCATGATAAAGTATCGACATCAGATTCCAAGGTTAGATGACATGCTTTATGAATTACATGGTTCATGTTTATTTTCAAAAATAGATTTATAGAATGGATACTATCAAATACAGATTAAAGAAGGGGATGAATGGAAAACTGCTTTTAAAACTAAGTATGGACTCTATGAGTGGTTAGTGATGCATTTTGGATTATCTAATGCACCAAGTACTTTTATGAGATTAATGAATCATGTGCTAAGAGCTTTTATTGGAAAAAAATTTGTTGTATACTTTGACGATATATTAATCTATAACAAAACCTTAGATGCACATGTTGAACATTTGAATTTAGTTTTTATCGCTTTACAAGAAAATTACATTTATGCTAACTTGAAGAAGTGCACTTTTTGCATGGATGCAGTAGTTTTTCTTTGTTTTGTTGTAGGATCAAAAGGAATTTAGATGGATCAAAAGAAAATCAAGGCGATTCAAGAGTGGCCGAGACCAAAGAATGCAAGTGAGGTTAGGAGTTTCCATGGATTGGCAAGTTTTTATAGAAGGCTTGTTTGAGATTTTAGTACAATTGCAACACCGTTGAATGGTCTTGTTAAAAAGCATGCTGAATTTAAATGGACCAAAATACATGAACAAGCTTTCATCCTTCTAAAAGATAAACTTACTAGTGCACTGTTACTTGTGTTACCTATTTTTTATAAAGTATTTGAAATTGAATGTGATGCGTTGGGAAAAGGTATTGGTGGTGTTTTGATGCAGGATTCTAAGCCAATTGCTTACTTTAGTGAAAAGCTTAATGGAGCCGCTTTAAATTATCCAACATATGAAAAGGAATTGTATGCCTTAGTGAGGACTCTAGAATCATGGCAACATTATTTGTTGCCAAAAGAATTCATTATTCTTTCCGACCATGAAAGTCTGAAGTATTTGAAGTCATAAGAAAAATTACACAAAAGGCACGCATAGTGAATCTAGTTCATTGAAACCTTTCCATATGTTATAAAGTTCAAGAATAGTAAGGAAAAAATTATTGTCGATGCATTATCTCGAAGGTACGTACTTTTAACTTCCTTACAATCTAAATTGCTTGGATTTGAATTAGTTAAAGAATTATATAAAGTTGATTTGGATTTTGGTGAAATTTGGAAATTATGCAAAAAGATTGCATATTTAGATTATTATAGACATGATGGTTATTTGTTTAAAAAAGATAAACTTTGTGTACCTAAATGTTCATTGATAGAATTATTTGTTAGTGAAACTCATGCGGAAGGATTAATGAGACATTTTAGAGTGAGCAAGACCTTAACTGTATTATTTGAGCACTTTTATTGGCAAAAAATGAGACATGATGTGCAAGTAATTTATGATAAATGTATCGAGTGTAGGAAAGCTAAATAAAAAATTAAACCACAGGGAAAGTATATTCCTCTTCTAGTTCCTAGTCAACCTTGGATTGATATTTTGATGGATTTTGTAGTTGTTGATAAGTTCTGTAAGATGACACATTTTATTGCATGCTCAAAAACTAATGATGTTACACATGTTGCAGATCTATTCTTAAAAGAGATTCTGCGGTTGCATGGTTTACCAAAACAATGATGAGTGATTGAGATGTTAAATTTTTAAGTTACTTTTTGAGAACTTCGTGGAATAAGTTAGGCACTTAACTTTTGTTTTCAACTGTAGCATACCCACAAACAGATGGAAAAAATTAAGATAGTTAATAAAACACTATCCACTTTGTTAAGAGCAATTATTTCTAAGAATTTAAAACAATGGGAGAAGTGTCTACCACATGTTGAATTTGCATACAATAGAGTCATTCATTTAACTACATCTTATTCCCCATTTGAAATAGTGTATGGCTTTAATCCTCTAACTCCTATGCATATGTTACGTTGCATACTAATGAGTTTGTTAATTTTGATGGAAAGAAAATGGCAGAATTCGTTAGGGATTTGCATACAAAGGTCAGGGAGAATATAGAAAAAGAAAAATGAGCATTATGCACGACAAGCAAACAAAAGCCGAACAAAAGTTTTATTCGAGCAATTAGATTGAGTTTTGATTAACCTAAGGAAAGAAGCATTTGCAAGTATAAGGAAAAATAAGTTGCAACCTCGAGGAGATGGTCATTTTCAACTGTTGGAGTGAATCAATGAAAATGCTTAAAAAATTGACTTGCCAAATGAATATGGTAATGTAAGTGCCACTTTTAATGTTAGTGACTTATCTTTGTATGATGCAGGAGATTTGAGGTTGAATTTTTGGAGGAAGAGGGAGTGATGAGGATCAAGTGGTGATATAAGACCAAGGAATTGGAGGCTTAGACCATTTGCAAGGAATTGAAGGACCAATGACAAGGTCAAGAACCAAGAAAATGCAAGAAGCATTATGTGGATTAGTGGAGGAAATCAAAATAAAGGAAACTATTCAACATCAAAACAAAATGCTTATTGTTAAGTGTTGTTATTGTTAATTGTTGAAGAAGATATTGATATCAAGCAAGGTGGTCAAAGACACAAGCCCAAAGAATATATTGGCAGATTCGACAATCTTCCCGAAGTTATTTCAAAAAAATTTCTTCACCAAAGTTCTAGCTGCTTTCAAGAAATTTTTTGAATGGGCTAGATCATAAACATCATACATTGTTTTACTAGAGAAATACACAACTTACCGAAATAGAAGTGCCCTGCAACAATTCCAAAAATTCTTTCTTTTATTCTATTATTTAGTTAAGTTTCCTAATTACTTTCTATTTCATAATTTACTTATTGTTAGTTTAGAAAGTGTGTAGCCTATTTAAAGGCATCCATGCTATTGCAATAGGGGATAACTTTTATGATTATTTCACTTTGAGTGTTTTGGAGAGAATTTTCTCTTTGGTTCTTTGCGAAGAACTTGATCTTCATTAAGTTAAATCTTGATAGATCAACTTTGGTAGCTTTGGTTCTTACCGACAAGTTTGGTCTTGGTCAAACTCATTATTTGATAACTTAGGTTCTATCAGCAAGGTTCGATTGAGATCAAGTTCCTCGTACTTGATTCAAAGGCAATCCAAGTATCTTTTTCCACATTGTTGAAGGGTCTCGGGTTTTATATACTTGTGGTTCTCATCAATTTCTATATCTTTCTTCACAATACGAAATACATTAGTCACTTAATGTTTCACTATATAACATGCAAAAGTTTTCCGCTGTAAACAATGAAAAATGCTTTTAAAAAATAACGTATGTATATATTAGAAAAAAAAATGGGCTTGCAGTTATGGTATCAAAGCCACAGGGTTACAACATCATTTCTGTAGACCACCTTCCAATGCAAATTCTCACATGGAGTCGCTTCATGAATTGTAAGTTTTACATTTATAGCCATCATTTACTTATGTTTATGTTTTATTTAGAACTAATATTTTGGTGAGGGGACAACATAGAGGGCAAGATGATAGAGATGATGCAATTAAGAGATTGTCTAATATTGTGAATCAGCAGTTTCAACAGCTTGAACGTTATATGAATAGAGAAGATCAAGGAACTTCTCACTGGCATGCTTCTGGAGAATTAAGTTGTGAAAGTTTTCGTCGACTCCATCCACTCAATTTTGATGGACAGTCCACTAATCCTTTTTAAGCTGAGGAATGGATCCAGACTTTAGAAGACTTGTTCAATTATGCAAAAATTTAAGTCACTCGTGTTGTTTTTATACTGTTAAAGGATGCACAATTTTTGTGGGACACAATTAAAGCCATCACAAATGTGAAAGAAATGACATGGGAAAAATTCATGGTGATATTTTATGATAAATATTTTAGCCAGGCTGTACGTACTAGTAAGTTAGTGGAGTTTGTGTAATTACGGGAAACTTGATCAGTAGTATATTTGGAAATTTGAAGCGTTATTTTGCTTTGCTTCACATTTGGTTGCAAGTAATGAGCACAAGGTGCATCAAATTATACAGGGCTCGACAGTTGAAATATATCAGGGAGTGAAGATATAGGGAACACAAGAAGTGCCATATTCGAAAATTGTATTGAAGGCTCTTGAAGTTGAAGAGGCAGAACTTAAATTCCAAAACCAACACGAGACTCAAAGACGTTTTTTTTAAAGAAATGCAGCCTCAACAAAGCAACAACTGGCAACAAATCAGAGGAGTTAAAAGACCCAATGACGAGAAGATTGATCAAGGGAAGAAAAACAGTTACAAGAACCTTCTCAAATGGTCAAATGCCCCAAATGTAAGAAGAACCATCTAGATGAATGTGTTTTTGGCACAGACAAATGCTTTAAGTGCAAAGGAGCTTGTCATATGGCTAAAGACTGTACATTTATGCATGGGAAAACATGCATTGGATGACATGATACCAAATAAAGACCAAAGAAAAGTTACATACATTTATGCATTGGATGATGAATGTCTCTCATACCACCTTCATCATCCGTTGGGTGACATTTTAAAAACATGCATGGGAAAACATTTTTGTATCTTTCATAAAACATGATGCATGGACATGATTCATACATATGCATGACATGATAACCTAATTTAAGTACAAGAAATATAATGCATCAAACATCTCCCAAGTCAACAGTAATAAACATTTCTAGTAAACTTGACTTATGATAATATAGGGGTGGGCATCGGGTGTTATCGGATCGGATTGAGGCAAATTTAATCCGATCCGATAACAATCGGATCAACAATTTTGATCCAATCGGATTCGGATGCGTGTGCCATCCGAATCCGAATCCGATCCGAATCCGATTAAAGAAATCAGATTGGATCAGATTGGATTTTTAAAAACCTGTAATTCAGAAATTTTCAGTTTTTTGTCGATTCCTCCTCTGTTCTTCGTCATTTTTAATGAATCCACTCATTTACAATTATAATTATAGAAATAATTTACAAATCCAAAATCAAATCTTCATACCTATTTATATCTTTGTTTCTGTTCTTCGCGGCTGTCGTTGGTGG
Source organism: Begonia fuchsioides (assembly GCA_003255005.1). Taxonomy (NCBI): domain Eukaryota; kingdom Viridiplantae; phylum Streptophyta; class Magnoliopsida; order Cucurbitales; family Begoniaceae; genus Begonia; species Begonia fuchsioides. The sequence continues at coordinate 28,452 of QAOC01000749.1, forward strand.
GAGACTCAGAGTCTAGGAGCAGAGGGTCGGCGAGGCGGCTCGGCTTCGTCTTCGGAGTAGCGCAGTGAAGAAATTTGGACGAGTGATTTTTGGATTCCAAAATCGGAGTCGGGGATGCTGAATGATTTAGGGTTTCGAATTTCGACTTTCGACCGATTTGAATTAAGCAATCTGACTTTCGGATTAGATCGGATTGACTATCAAATTTGGCTTCGAATCCGATAGCCAATCCGATCCGATAACGATCCAAAAGTCAGATGAAATGAAAAACTTCTCTATAGATATACCTGGTCTGATCTGACCGAATCCGATCGGATTGGATCGGACCGTCGGATCAGACTGGATCTGCCCACCCCTAATAATACATAAACATCAAACAATATCAATCAAGTATCAATCAAACCCAAAGCACTTGGGTCGACGGTGTAATACACCCCAACAGAATATCATTATAACATTATCCTAACAATAACAACTCCTAAGACATTCTTAGTTAATAGATATCTAAGTAATCAAACACATCATCCTTATGTCATGTCTTTTGTGATGTAGTCCCACAAGGGCCAAACACATGCAATGATTACTTACCTGGATTCCTTGGTTTTAGCTTGGTATTCTGAATCCTTAACAATCCAATGAGCTTGTTTATATACCTTAACATCATAAAATAAAACAATATAAGTCAAACTCGGAATACCCTTATAGACCTTTGCAAATAGCAAAAACTACCAGCTAATCAACCTAACAATAAAGTGATTGGTTGACTTTTTTCTTAAAGATGAAGATGTAATTTTAATGCAACTCAGAGAATATTTTCAAATCCAGCTCTTAAGGCATGATATTTTAGGTTTGGAAGTTTACAATAAATAAATAAAATGAGCGGGATAATAGTAATAGCATTCCATCACAATTCTACAGTACCTGAATATAATGGTTGACGACAATTTCATACAGACCTTTGAGACTAGCAAAAAATACGAGCTCCTCAACCTTAGCATAACTGCATCAATTAGGAGTCAATGTTTTAATTTGCCACTAAGACTATCCAAATTCTTCTTTTTCAACATCTTACATTGGAATATAAAGGAGTTCAAATATTTCAATACTCATTAAACATGATTAATTGATAATCATCATCTCTAGAAGAGTCATTTGTTGGCTTATTCAGTATTAAATTAACTAAAGAAAGTGAATTAGGTTTATCTAATTTTTTGTGATTTATTAGTTTAATTAATTCTGCAACATTTTCAATTTTAATAAAGAAGGTAAGAGAGAGTTGAATCGATGAGTCTGCTTTCTAAGAGCTTCCCTAGAAGACTACTTTCTTTCTAAACAATTCTGAAAATTTGATTGAACTTCCAATAATAAATAGATAGCTAATGGGGGACCATGTGAATAATTAATTTTTCAAGTTTTGACATTTTTCACTTGGCAAGACTTATGATATGAAGTATGATAGATATTAACACTACAAATATAGAATTCAAGTTATTATCAGTATAAAATTGTTTCCCATCTTCCTGAAACTTAACGAATTATTTATTAGGTTTCCCCTAAAATATGTTGCGTTAAGTATAAAGTTCAACCCTACTAACAAAATATACATAAAAATTCAGTCATTGAACTACAAAGTAGTTGCAGCGAATAAATCAAACTTTAAAAGTCGATAATGAATATATTTTCCTTCACCATAATTTTTCGTTCAGCTAGTTAGCAACTTTTGTTAGTTTGTTTAAGTTTAATGGCGAATATAAGTTATAATAAAAAAATTATATTTATTTAACTTATAAACTCATAAAAATAAGCAGTTTAACTAATTTGATATATTTTCATTACTTGTTGATAAAATGTGTTAAATAAAATGACAAACGTCTGTTAAATTTACGACAGAGATAATGATAAAATATCCGTTAAAATTATGATAAAATTAAAAATTATAAGAAAATGACAAACATCATTTAAATTTAAGTAAGTCATTAGAATATTTTATTTTTAGTCAATTAAGTAATGTTAGAAAGTGCAAATTGTCTAGATGTAACAAACACTCATTTTAACCGGGAGGGATGTAATAAAAATTGTTGAAGTTCATTATTATTACTCTAAGAAAATAATAGATGACGCTTTCAGTTAAATGTAAAAATTTTGAAATACAACTGATTAAGTTTTGAAACTAATGGAGCATTGGTTAGTAAGTGATCTCTTTGACATATAATAGGTTTTAACTCTATCGTAAATATCAATCACACATAAGGATTGCAAATAAGCAGCAAGCCTCGAAAAAGTCTGGTTCACTGAGCTAGCAAGCTAAAATAATATACATGCATACATATGTACATGTGTGTATAGATATATATATTGAGTATATTTTTAAATTTAAAAAATAATTTTTATTTTGAAAATTATAAGTGATTTTATGACTTAGACTATCAACTAAAATCATATAACATTATTGAGATAAATCTATAAGAAAATATATCAATCACGTGCAAATTGTAAAAAAATTGTAGGTTAAGATGATATTTCAAGATTAAATTAAAAGTTTAGTTTTAACATCTATTTGAAGTCTTGTTTCACTAAGCTTTATATTGGCCTCTAATTTGTAGTTTTCTCCACGCACTAAACAACAATAGTAAACTTTAAAAAGTTACCTCTAGCATACTGTAAATGCTTAAACATGTAATTGCAATTATGTACAAAACACTTAAATTAAATTAATAGGCTAATAAAATAAATGTAACATTATTATATATGAAATATAGATTAGAAAATGACTATTTTATCGAGATAATTATTAGAACAAAAAAAAGTTGGTGAGGCGAATACTAAAAACTACTAATGAGCAAAGCAGGAGAAAAAATATTGGTTTTGCTCGAGTCCAAGTTGACTAACTTCCTTTGCTTTCCAGGTTCAAGATCTTGAAATGTACAATGTAAATAAGTAGTGTTACTCATTATATCCAGTATAATGTGTTTTTTAATGTAAATCTAAAAATAAATATGTGAAGATGATGTCAACTCAATACAAATAATATTATACTAGAAATACTCGGACATCAGAACAAGAAAATCATATTAGGAGGATTGCATAATCTAAAAATAAAGGAAAAATATTATTTGTCTTATCTAAGGAGGCCAAGATTTCGTTGGTCTTATCTAAGATAATGGTTTGGTTACAAATTCACAATGCTAAAAGAGAGAGAGATGTGTAATTACA
>QAOC01000751.1:0-32434 GCA_003255005.1 Begonia fuchsioides
ATGATCGATTAAAGAACTTTCTATTGGAAAGAGAGTTCAACATGGGAAAAATCGATTCAACCCTCTTTACTAAACATGAAGGGAAGGACCTCCTTCTTGTTCAAATTTATGTAGATGATATCATTTTTGGAGCCTCTAATAAATCTCTGTGCGATAACTTTGCTTTCCTCATGCAATAAGAATTTGAAATGAGCATGATGGGGGAACTTAGATTTTTCTTAGGTCTTCAAATTAGGCAATCTTTAAATGGAACATTCATTTGTCAAGAGAAATATGTCAAGGATCTCCTCACGAGATTTGGATTAAACTCTTGTAAATCATCTAAAACTCCCATGAGTACCACAACAAGATTGGACAAAGATGAAAATGGTCAAGGTGTGGACATTAAGAAATATCGTGGTATGATTGGATCTCTTTTATATTTAACCGCTAGCTGTCCGGATATCCTTTTTAGTGTCTGTCTATGTGCTAGATTTCAAGCGGCTCCTAAAGAATCTCATATGAATGCCGTAAAAAGAATTTTCAAATATCTAATTGGCACATTTGACTTAGGACTATGGTATCCAAAAGGAGTCTCTCTTGATTTCTTAGGATATTCCGATGCAGACTATGCAGGTAGTCTAGTGGATAAGAAAAGTACAAGTGGTACTTGTCAATTTTTAGGAGAGTCCTTAGTCTCTTGGTTTTCAAAGAAGCAAAATTCAGTTGCTCTTTCAACTGCCGAAAGCGAATATATCGCAGCCGGTAGTTGTTGTGCTCAAATGCTTTGGATGAAGCAAACTCTAGAGGACTTCAACCTAAGATTCTCTAAAATTCCTATCTTGTGTGATAACACGAGTGCCATTAACATTTCGAAAAACCCAATCCTTCACTCAAGAACCAAGCACATAGAAATTCGTTATCATTTTATCAAAGATCACGTTCAAAAAGGGGATATTGTTTTGGAATTTGTCAAGTCTTGTGATCAATTAGCAGACATATTCACAAAACCCTTGGATGAGAAGACATTTGTTGGAATTAGAACTAGGTTAGGGATTATTCGGGTTGATGGTGTTTAAAAACATCATTTTCTTATTATTATTCTGCTAATCTGTGACAGCAGTCGAAATAAATAAGTATATGTCGACCGGATGTTTGGCTCTGTCTAAAAAGATGTCGACATAACCTCGGGTATGTCGACAGGACCTTCAGTTCTGTCATAGAACGGTCGACATAATTATGATTCGGTCGACTGGAGATACATCTTTAAAACCCTTCCCGCGGGTGGATTTCAGTTTTGAACTCCCTCTCTCGCATTTTTTCTTTGGCGACTCCACTGGGGAACGAACTTCACTCCTTGTCTTAGATCCTAAGCTTCGCTAAGATCAATGGCTTCAACTTCTAAACTTCCGACCAAGAGGAAACGAGCTTCACAGTTAGACAAACCCTCAGAATCTCTTCCTCCGTCCATTGATAAGCGTCTATTTCGAAACGAAAAGGCTCAAGAGAGGTATACTCAGTACTTTCAATCAAAACCTCTAATCCTAAGTAGAGTATTTTTACCACATGGAATAGCAGGGATTGATATCTCTGAATACACAGATTATTTGGGTTTAACTTCCTTGTTTAGCCTAAGGAGTAGTTACAATGAGGAAGCAATTCGATTATTTTACGCAAATTTGCATTCAATTCCTCACCCTTTCGCCCTTAAGAGCTATGTGTTAGGATATCCTATAAGAATAAATGCTGACTCCTTGAACACAATGCTCAAGTGTACCTCAAACGAGTTCACTGATAAATACTACGAGCAAGGGAAGGCACCCTCACTAGTTCGGTGCTCAGATTATAGAGATTTCTTGCGATTAATCGCTAAGGATCCAAGTAACGTCCCGTACAAACCAAAGGCAAGTGATCTAAATATAACGGCACGCCTAGTACATCATATTATCACCTATAACCTGCTGCCCAAAGGCGGGAATAAAGACCATATCAGCAACATGGAGCTGTATGTTCTCTACATGTTCTTCCAACGGAGACGCTTCAATGTCGGATACATTATTATGAAGCGTATGCTTGATGTCCTGGATGTGGCATCTAAGTCCCTGCCATTCAATCTCCTCCTAATGGAGATTTTCTCAAAACAAGGTGTTCAGTTTCCTCCTTCAACTTCATTCATCGAAGTCAGGCACCTTGATGTTTATTCTGCCTCCACTCTTGCAAGGATGAGATTAGCCCAGGATGATAATGGAGTTTGGCATTTCAAGAAAAACATGCAACCCAAGTCTAACACTTCCTCTTCAAGAAATGACCCTCCCTTGACATCAGAAGAGCTTCACATTCCACCAGAGCATCGGCCTGCTCGTGAGAAGCAATCCTCTTCCTCCATGATTGAGGAACGACTTGATATGCTCACAGGACTCATCTCAAACTTAGAATCCTCAGTTGAGTCATTACATCATAAGGTTGATAAACTCCAAAAACAAGTTGATGCTTGGGACGAAGACTATGAAGACGAAGAAGAACATGAAAAGGATGATCCAAGATCTTCAGCATGACCTACTCCTTTTTCAGCTGAGCCAAATGTCACACCGGCTCGTGATCTGGTCAAAGAGCATCTTCCTGAAGTAGGGACGGTGTTGATTCCCTCCACCACTGGAACTCAAGCTCTTGATTCCCCATCCTCCTCACCGATTACTTTTACATCCTTAGATGACGAGGCATTAAGAGGAGAAAAGGATATCTAAGTAGATTTTGTTTTAAATCTCTTTTAGTCTTTGAATCTTAGCTTTTTTCTTCATAAACAATTTTGTTTTGTGTGTGTGATTCAATGTTCTATCTTTGTGTTTTACTACTCTATTCTCCTTGATGCTTATTTTTTTTATAATGACAATGGGGGAGAATAAGTGTCTATGTATGGGGGAACTTTGAATATCTATAAAACATGCATGCATATAGTATGGGGGAGTAAATTTATCTTTCAAGAATGCATGAATAAGTGTCTATGATTCAATTGTTTTGTCATCATCATAAAGGGGGAGATTGTTGGCTTTAAAAGGTTTTAAAGCAATCAATTATTTTTTATGATAACTATGTTAATTATGTATGAAAGATAAAATTGAATTCTAGCAAGTGCTGCAGTTTTAAAGAAAACTTATGTCGATCGAACTGCTCAATATGTCGACCGAACGAATAACAGAAGGGTCGAAGAAGCAACTTATGTCGACAGGTAAGAAGTTCTGTCGACCGCTCAAAGACCAGAGAAGAATCATATGTCGACCGGCTGAAGACAATTAAAGTTCAAGGCATTTGATCGTATGTCGACCGGACGCAACTTATGTCGACCGCTTAAAGTCCAGAGAAGAATCATATGTCGACCGTCTATCAAGTATGTCGACCGAATGAAGACAATTAAAGATCAAGACATTGGATCGTATGTCGACCGGACAAAACTTATCTCGACCGCATGGAATCCAGAGACAAATTGTATGTCGGCCGTTAAGAACATCTGTCGACCGTTCAAGTTTCCAGCTGAAGAACTTAGAGATACTGAAGATATGTCGACAGTTAAAGAACTTATGTCGACCGGCCAAATAACCGAGAGTTTTCCATGTCGACCACCAAGAGTAGATGTCGACCGAAGAACTTAGAAATACTAAAGTTATGTCGACAGCTCCAAAGACATGTCGACCGGTCAAGATCAACGACAGGAAAATTCTTCAACGGCTACTTTCTTATGAGTCTTAACGGCTATCACTATGTCGACAGCCCTCGAAGATATGTCGACAGCTCCGAAGTCTGACAGACGGAAATCCTTAAATTAGAGATGAGAAGCCAAAAGAAACAGCCAATTTTCTAGAGAGAAAAGCATGTCCAAACTCTGCCAAAATTTCTAGTTAGCTTTTCTCTTACTCTCTCTTCATTTAAAATTGTATAAGATCATTCTCATTGTGATCGAGAGAGTAGTTTTTCAAATCATTCTCGAAAAACTTCAAGTTATTATTTGTGAGCAATTATAAAGGGGTGACGCCACTATAATTTGTAAGCTCAGTTGGTTCAGAGATGTCAGTGTTGATATCAAGTTCCACGGTTCAAAGTCTGGCAGTCGCAGTGTAGGAGTTGTTACCTCCAATGTATGGCAACTCCTTGTGGACGCAGGTAAAATTACTCAGATCTCTAGCTTACTGAGTCACCGTAACTTACCCCCTCACATGCTGTCGCGCCGAGGTGTGAGGGCCCTGTGGGCGATAGATTTTGCCTTTTGGTATCAAGTTTTAAATTGTCAGCATTCCAATTCCACTTGCACGTGATGTCATTAGTATTTTCACGTATATTTTCAAGATGTTAACTTTCAATGATTGAATGTATTTATGTTAATGGATTCGTGTTTCCAAAGTAAATTATGAAAGTGTTTTTAATTCAATATGTTTTCATGAAAGCAGAAAGAAAGAGTCGTAGACAGAGATGGAAATGGGTCTTCCCAAGGGTAGCCAGTAGTGCCCGTTTTCCTACTACGGTGCTTTAACAACTCAGAGACCCTAAGGATTCGGCTAATGAAAGAAAAAAATATTAAAAGAAAGAAAGAAAGAAAGAAAGAAAGAAAATGTTTTACAAAACATTTTATTTTATGCATGTTTTATGTTAATATTGCTTATTAAGTATTAGGGTCATAGTCAAATTTTATGAAGCAGGTAAGAACGATGCTAAACAGAGTAATACATAAATAACACAACATGGTCAAAGTGGAGAATTAAACTCGATGTACGAAAAGTGACTGGTGGAATACCATAATAAAGTATTTTAAAGATTTAAGTACAAGCTTTAGAAAAGTTTTTGAATTACTTTATATAAACCGATTTATTTGGTATTGTTTAAAAAAATATTTAAGCTCATTCATTAAAGGATTTGGTTTTACGAACAACAATGTGTTAAGAACATGATGACATCATGATAGAAGATTGTGATGCAATGGATATCCATATCTCCGTTCTATTAGTTATGGCTCCCTAAAAGTGGAGCAAGGGAAGACAATATCCACCATTTACATGTCCAATAATGAATCAAGGAGAACCCTTGAACAAGAAGACCCATTGTACTCTGGTTGTTTCGTGAAAGAATTAAGTTTGGTGAACTCCCAGGTGAAGCTCCAAGACTCGTAGAACTCGGTGAATGTTTTTATTTTGTGGTCAAACTTTCTCTGCATTTTGGCCCCCATTGGAGACATTGAGAACCAAATTATTTCAGAACCAGTGTGGTGTTCCTGAACCGCTCTCATACTAAATGAATTCATAGTCTACCAATGAGTTTGAACCAAGTTCAAGAATCGCTTGAGAGTGGCAAAATTAAAGAATCCTTGAGCCTGCTTGCGGTGCCTACTATTTTGGTCTGAAAAATGGAAGGAAAGTTGAGAATGTGTTTGGATAAACTGACCATTGATACAACACAATCAGAAGGCAATCACAATCAAAAACCTCGAGCCCCCCGAGCCCCGATCTTTCCACTCCCCTCCTCGGCGTCAACACTCGAGTTCGAGACTGAAGAAGCGTCGTCGATTCTTTATCTTCGTTGGCTCAAAAAGCTCGACAGGCTAGATGAGTAAGAAAATTTCTAACTCAGCTCGCTCGAGCCGGCTCTAGAATACATGTTTGATAAGCTTAACAATCTTTCATTTTTTCTCAAAGACGGATTTGAAGTGTGGCTTCAACTAAACAAAACGAAGGCGGTGCCTCTCATACGACATTCATTAGTGAACGACAAATTTCAAGATCATGTACGTGTTATTTGTATGATTAGTGATACCTTTCGAAACTCTTTAATGCTCCGAATATATTTACGAGGCTCATGTCTTATGTTCTTATAATTTACTTGCAGATAATAAATATCATCGAAAGCCCAAGAACCGTTCTTATAGGGAAGAGAGATCACATTTTCTGAGTTTGATCATTCTAAAGAAGCAGCGGAGATAGATGAGTCTAAAATTGAAGCTTTCGAAATTAGAGTTCCATTAAGAAACTCGAGAATAAATCACTAATCAACCCAACATAAAAAATGAAGAAAATTAGCAAATCTATGAAGAAAATGAAGAAATCACACCTTAAATCATGCAAATCACACGTTACATCTATCCCTTTTTCTTGACTTTATTATTAAAATAACGAAAGAATGATCAGGAACTTGCGTAGTTTTCAACGGTCGTTCATCGGAGTTCGTCTGTTTCGCCACCGAAAACAATGTTACGTTTATCATATCATTAAAAAAGTAAACTAGATGATTTATTATCACAGATTATCGCATCACAATCTTTACACAGAGAGACGGTCTAAACTTATGGAAGGAACGTATGCCTGGATGACAAATATAGGGTATCATAAAAAAATGAAAAGAAAGAAACTCCGAGAGAAAGAAAAAACTCCATTGATGTTCTGCAAATACATACGTTTAAGGTTTTGGCAATGAAAGATCGCAGTAAAATGCCAAGTAGGCTTGTGGGTTTGTCGTTGTGGCCAGGAGACGACGAACCAGAGGGAGGGACAATGGCTTTTGGGAGCATTACAGTGAACGATTTGTTCTTCAAGTTCTTCATCTTCTTCCTCCTTATTTTCTGTTTCCTTTCGTTCTTGATATGTTCTTGGTTTCGCAATAACTATGGCGATGTGTTCTGAGATAGAAAACTTGGTGTTTTGAAGCGACGGCGTCCTTGGATTGAAAACATGATCTGGTTGGACTCCATGAGAGAAGGAATTTAATGGAAAAACGATGGCGAAGAGGAGGATGTTGAATTTTTCGGAAGGACGGGATAAAAATATTTACCCAAACAACAAATGGTATTGAGATTCAAGAACAGCTAAATTGGCCATTGCCGCTTGATTTTTTATTTTTTATTTTTAATTTAAAAAAATATTTTTACTAATCAGATATTATTGAATGACTGAAAATTTTATGACACATTTAGAATAATATAAGATAATATTTAAGAAAGTTTGGTGAATTTTTAATATTTTTAAAATTTATTATAATTTTTGAATCGTCGAACCATCTGGCTTTTCTTATTTTAAATCATGGTCATTTGAATCTACTATCCCAAAACTCAAGGTTAATTTAACTTTTAACCCTTAATAATGTATTACAATTAATATTAATGTGATGTGATCAACAAAAAAGAGGGAAGAAAGAAATAAGAATATGATTTTTAAACAAAAAGGATTAATTGCAGAAAAAATTAGGGGGAAGTAAGGTGAAAGTTCATGATAATTGAAAATCATTGACTTTTTTCTGCCACCAATGAAACCTAAGAAATTAACTAAAGTCTGAAATATTCTATCTACTTGTAATTCCTTGTATCTAAAATGCGAAATCCCTCGCTCACAGTGCCCTTACACCTCGACCCGACAGTTTGTAAGGGGGTTAAATCACGGTGACTCAGCGGCCCCAAGATATGAGGCATTTACCTGATATCCCAAAAAGCTACCCCAACATTGAGAGTAACAACTCCCACACTAGGACAGTGCATGCGTCGAACCTAGGCTCTTGTACTCAATCTACTATCTCTGAGTCAACTGAGCTATGTTCGTGCGGACATCTATTTGTAATTCCTAAAACGAAGAAAATAATCATCAAATTGATGAACTTGTTGAGCTCATTTGTGTAACAATCCATGACATAACTATTTAAGCCACTTAATTTAGTAGTCTCTTTTGAGACATCGTCAATAAAGACCCGATTATCAAGCAATGGACCTAGCTAGCACACCGAGAACATGTACCTGCCACCATTCATGCATCACATTGAAGGCGGCCAACCTGGGTTCAACTCATTTCATCTAAAGCCTCACATGCACCCCATTTAAAGAGTCCAAACTTGGTTCAACTTATCCACCCAAAAGTTGTCTTTTCATGAAGTGTCTTTAATTTCTTAAAGTATATGTATAGGAGGTATTCTTGATTGTAAAATTGATTGGAGTTAGAATTGAAATTTGTCATCTAATTCTCGTCATCACACTGGCATCGTCATTTGCACCCCACCAATCCGACACTTGTGTCCATGAAGGTAGCCCTCGTGCGCCTCTCACCGCCTCACAATCTCTCTTCCGCTCGTGTTTCATTAAGCGCGCGTGCACACTTGAGCTCCGCCATCATTATGCTGCCGCACATTTCCGTGCATAGCCCTACCACCTTCGTACCTCAGCTATCTCCCCCAATTATCCCTCCTACTCATCGGCTTGGCCACACACTTTCCTTTTGGCCACTTACCGATCTTCAACTCTTGACTCTCGGCTATCTCCTGCCCCTCTAATAATTATACTCATTTCACCATGCATCATTTGGTATAAGAGCGTACAATCGAAGAAGCCACTCTTTTCATAGTGCATCAGTTGGGACTAGTGGTGGCATTGGAGTGAGCCAGCGAGCCGGTTCGCTCGGCCGGCTGGGTACTGTAGCAGTCCGAGCCCGACTCATTTTGCTACAGTGCCGAGCCAAGCCTGGCTCGAGCCCGTACCGAGCCTGGCATGTTGGCTCGCTCGAGCTGGCTCGTGGGCTCGGCAACACCGAGCCAACCGATCCGGCTCGCTAGCTGGCTAAGGTAGGCTCGAAATACCTGGAGTGCGGTTGACACTTAGTGTAACAGCGATCGACACTTAATCGACATTTTAATTTTTGTGGGTCGACCGCATAAGAAGGTGTCGACCGCTATATGTTTCAGAATGTTTTAGGTGTCGACCACGTTTATATATGTTGACCGCAAAGTATTTATCGTAAGTGAAAGTGTCGACCGCAGATTGCAAAGAGTCAACTGGTAGAAGACAAAGTGTCGAATGACATTGTAAAAAGAGTCGACTGGTATAATGTAACAGCTAGAATTTTCATATTCAACGGTAACATCTGGTCGACCTTGGAAATACTATAGGTCGACCGAAGGTAGCTGTTATGAGAGAATTCTATAAATTGTAGGAGTTAGCTAAGAATTTCTTATGAATCTACCACTAGCACAATGAATCGACATTACAAAAATATCACGAACACTTGCACTCGAAAGATCGTATGCAATTGCAATTAAACACTCTTGGTACCAGAAATTTCATTTATTCGCATGATAAAATGCGAGAAGGTGCTGCAAAATATGTGGCACAACGAGAGTTACCTCTCTCAATGTTTGATCACGAGAGAACCGTATTGGAACGTCCGACAAGAAGAGTATCAAGAATTTTGATTGTAAAGATGACATGCAACGAGACTATCGACAACAAGAGTACTGCACAACGAGAGTTACCTTTCGTTTATTTGCCATATTTTAAATTTGATTGTTAAAGATGACATGCAATTTGTATCACCACATATTGATGCAATTACAGGTGCAATTTCGTTTATTTCTTCGTCAAACGCCTGACAACAAGAGTATCGAGAATTTTGTAAAGCGGCTAACCTCAAATCTAGAAAACTAAAAACCAATGTTTCAACTCGGTAGAACTCAACATATCTAATGTTAGAAAATGTTAGACCGTATTGGACCGTCATTTGTGATTTTATTAGTCAAAAGACAAAATGTTTTACTTTGGATATTTTTAGTTGTGATATGGCTAATCTATTTCTCGAATTTTTGCAACCACTTTTTGAATCCACCAAAGAATGCTCGAGAATCTTTTATATCTACTTTTGAAAGATACAAAAAAATTGATGCATTTAATGAAATCGTAACTTCAATGGAATTTAAATTTCATAGATATTGGCTTATTTACCTTCTATTTTTTCATTTGCTAGTATTATGCATCTGTAATATAAAATAAATGGCACGAAGTTGATGCTTGATAAAATTTCGGAGAACCTAGGTTTCGCCTCCGTATGCAGTCCAAATACATTGCGTAACGACCTTACTACTTTGTTTGGTACTTACCAAACTAGATTTTCTGGTGCACGAACTCATACTTTATCCGATGTGGCATCGACGTCGGGTGGTAGTTGGAGGTGCCAACCGCATTGATACATGGTGTCGACCGCATAGCTACATGGTGTCAACCGCAAATCCACTTCATGTCGACCGGATGAATACAGTGTCAATCGCATATATATGAAGGTGCCGACCGCACCTTCGCCAAGACGTTGGAGGTGTCAACCGTATACCAAGGTGTCGACCGCAGCTCATTCCAGAGCATTTTATGGTGTCAACCGCAAACTAAGGTGTCGACCGCAGATTAATACATAGCGTTTTATGGTGTCGACCGCATACTAAGGTGTCGACCGTAGCTCATTTCAGAGTGTTTCATGGTGTCGATCGCATACTAAAGGGTCGACCACAGATTAATACAGAGTGTTTTATTGTGTCGACCGCATATGATGTTATCGACCGTCAGTTTAAGGTGTCGACCGCATAGTAACTAGGTATTGACCGTTACTTCCAATCGGATGCTATATATGTTGAATGTTATTTATTCGATGTTTCGATGCTATTTTTTTCGAGTTTCTTTGAGATATTTATTCGATGCTATTTTTTTCGTGTTTCTTAGGCATAATAGAGGCGATACATACAAACGTTATCATGCAAATTATTTTTGGATTGAAGAAAACAATAGGCATAAATTTTTCATCAAATTTTAAAATTACATAATACGGAAAGTTATAAAACTTCAATATACTAAAACAAAATTTCTATGTTGGGCTAGTTTGGCTTAGATCGTTTAGACTCGACAGGCTCGACTGGCTCGGATCGGCTTGCTCGTTTAGGCTCGAGGCTCGCGAGCCTGCTCGAGCCAAATTTTTTTGAAAAAAGCTCGACCGAGCCTGCTCGAATAGGCTTGACAAGCTCAACAGGCTCGACTCGTTTGACTCGGCTGGCTCGACGAGCCGGCTCGATTGCCTGCTCTACTTGGGACCAGCACTTACGTTTTACAAACATCACGCATGATAAAACTCCTTCGTTAACTTTTCTAAGATCACAATCCATGAAACATGAATCCTACAATCCTTATATCCATTTAGAACTCGGACATAAATATCCTACTCGAAAGAGGTAAACACATCCTCCTCATTTATATCATAATATTTACTTACCTTGGTTCTTAGTGTGTAGATTCTCGCTGGATCCAATTCCTTTTAAAATAAAGAACCTATGATAATAAAGTCTCCAATTTCGTATACACTTCAAAGTTCCATAACCTACTATAAAAATACCATAAAATCCTTATTTCTAATTCTATAGCTCCCTTAACCTATCCAATTTAACATGCTAAATCAGTTTCAAGGTCGAGGGTTCGGGGGATGAGTGAACACTCTTAGAATAGTAACGTTTAATGAAATTTCAAAGCCGATATTTCGGTCAACATATATTGTCATAGTAAAACAGTTTTGCGATAATAAACCAAGAAGACATACAAATATTGTCAAAATCGTCGTGTCTACTCGTTTCCAGTTTTCCGTTTTTCACTAAACTTTAAAAATCCATAACTTCTTATGTATGACTTCAAATCAGAAAATTTCAACGTACATAATTTTCGTAGATGGCTATTTTCATTTTGTAGAAAAGGGTACAGATATATTTCCAATCTCATTCTCTTTTCATTGTGACATGAATCAATACCCATCTAGCAAAATTAAAATTCAAATCCTTGTTTCATAACAATCTAACAAAGCTTCGAGGTAGACAGCTGGATTCTCTTTGAGACCAGATTGTTAAACCCCACGTTCATACTTTCATCGTCGCAGATGGTAACCATTATGATTAAAACATGTCTGGTGTTCAACTTAAAAAGTGAATAAAGAAAAGTATGATAGAGGGGATGGTGAGCGTATGAAGATGATGGGATGATTTCAAATGCTTACACAATCCGAATCAGATTTTCACTAAAAGCTGAGCATGAGCTTTGAGCTGTATCTAATGGCGTCCACGTGTTCAGAAAAGATAAGGAGAGACAAAAAGCTTTAAAAAAAGTTTGCCATCGCAGAAAGAATAAAGTTAGGCCGACAATTTTCTGCTCCATATCAGTCTATGCTAGATCATATATTATTTATTTGAAAGCAATCTAATGTTATTAGTGTTACAAATGTAAATAAAAGCCTGTTTTGAACTTTATTATAATTGTAGTTTGTACATAAATAGATGGAGAATAATTCCTTGGAGGTTTCATTCTATCAGGCATCAACTTTCTGATCAGAATCTTGATCTTGCTCAATGAACGTGGGTGATTGAATCTTGAATCTAGGCAAATGGATGTTCTAGTTTGTGTTCTACAATGGGGGGCACTTTGTAAGCTTTACGGTTTGGGACTAAGATCTATTCAACGACAAAGATGAAATCAATTAGGGCATTTGAAGAGTAAATAAACCCTGATCCTTCTCGCACACGAACCATTTCCTTAAATTAGTCTGTCGGAAAGTACTTGAACGGTTAGGATGAGCACAATCATGAAGGACACAAAGGCAAGATGCTCCATTGCTGTGATCTGTTTTAAGAAAAAATCATTCACAGGAAACAAAAAAACATAAGCCCTAATTAGGTTAGTTATTATAAACAAGTGTAGATCTTCATTTAAAAGAGGCTGCAAATTTACCTTAGTGGAAGCTGAAGTTAGAGAGATGGAGGTTGAAGAGGTAGTAGAAGAAGAAGAGCTCAACAAAGAAGAAAGCCCTACATTATACGCCATAGTTCCATCAGGTTGATAGAGACCGTAGTTTCTTTCAGAAGCAGGACCAGGCTTTAAATCTTCATTAAAAAGAGCAAATAAATATACTTCCAATCTCATATTCGGCCTCAAAGGAGTTCCTTCATTGGCCATTTGTCTTCTCAATAAATTCCTATTGTAAGCTGCTGCATTTTCCAATGTTGCTCCTACCTCATTTGGATCACCTTTTGATGGCCACCCAGTTTCGGAAACTCTCACTTCAATCCCTCCAAAACCCATTCTTGCAATTGCAAATAGCACTGCATCCACTTGAGCATATAGCATGTTATCGTAGTAGAGTTTTGTGTAGGGATCCACCATTCCTGAACTTGGATTGAAAAGAGCATAGTCTAGAGAGATGTTATTTGGGTCGTTTTTGTAGGCAAAATAAGGGTAAGCGTTGATCCAAAAGGGTGATTTTGTGGCTGTTAAAAACTGTAAAAATTGGTACATAATCACTGCAACTTGAGCTTTGAAAACTCCAGCTGATGGTGGATAGGATTGCTCCAGCACAGCTAATGAACAAGGGGTNGGGAGAGAAAGATGGAGAGGAGGGAGTTATAGAAGGAAAAAGAGGAGGAGAGAAAGAGGAGAAGCAATAAATTCTTTTCTTTTCTTGCATGAATATTCATGGGGTTTGAAAAAGGGTTCTAGCTTGCCTTGGCGATGTAGGCTTTGGCTCTTGCCTCTTCTTCACCACTTATGTCTCGTGGGTTTCCTCAGTTTTGTCATTGTTTGCAGCACCTTGTCTTGTTCCAACCTACGGGAACTGCTCCCACGTTTATTGACCGAAATGTCCCTGGTATTTCCTCCTTCGAAAGCAAAAGCAAAAGCAAAATTCTCCATTATTTATTAGTTTAATAATTAGTCTTTCAAGAAAGCTATTATTTTTGGATTAGCCGTATTCAGTTCTGGAGCTTCACCATCTCGAAAGTTCTGGGCGGCAAGCTCCGGCTCCAAGGCTAGGCCGTTGGAATGTTATTCACTGTTTAAAAATAATTTGGTTCATCATCCAAACCCTCGATCGAATGGCAGAATCGGGGCTAAAGTTGGCTCGATTGTTAAATTTTGAAAGTCGAAACCCGACCAACTAGAATTTTGATTTTTTGATTTGGTGCAACGTTGATTTTATTGGTCAAAGTTGATTTTTTTTGTATTTTATTTATTGTTTTTTATTTACAAATAAAATATATAAAGAGGGTTTTAATTAAAGTTTACTTTCGGTTAAGGTGTTTTGCTCGTCTAAAGAAGATAATTCATTCTTTAGTTTTACTTCTTACGTTTAATTTTACTATTATAAAGTTTTGATATTTTAGATATTCAGTTTTGAAGTTATATTTTTAGGTTTATTTTTTATATTACATTGTTTTACAACTATAGATTTAATATTCTATTTTAATTTTTAATTTTTTATGTTAAATTCAATGCAAATAAGATTTTCTTCTTTGCTTTTCCCAAAATCGAAAATTATTAAACTAAATATTTGGTGTTTACTCAATTCAGTCCAAATTCCGGTTTGAACAGTGCCGAATACTCAGTTCAGTTCAATTTCTCAGTTTGAATCGAACCGATTTTCATCCTTCAAGTTGCAAATCCTTATGTCTTCAAGCCATAATCTTAGATTCCCTCCATATAGTATTTAAAAATGAGTGCGCCACAGAACAAACTTTGTGTAATAAAGATGAATAATATGTTAATTATTTGGCTCCTTTTTATTTGCTTAATTGCACCATTTTCAGCATTATTTTATGAATAAATCAATCACCTTTTCTGTGACATATAGTTGGATGCATGTTCACCGACACTTGGTAACATGTATTAAGTAAATTACGAGGGCTAGGAGAGGTGCATAACTCATTTTTTAATGTACTAACTTTAAATTTATAGCATGTGCAAAAAAAGTGAAAAAGAGAAAATAGTCTTAAATAATTTTAAGATAGAGAGATACCATAACACTTAAATAATGTTTTAATGCTACATAAAATGTTTAGCGTACATTTAGTATTAACCTAATTAACTAAATAGTATTAAGTTTCTGCGACTAAACTGCTTCAACTTTTGTATATGGACATTTTCAACCCTTCAAAGATTACAAGCCTAGGTAACAAACATAATGTTTGTTACACATTCTATATTTTTTCTAAGAAAGTACAAAATGAGAAAAATGTTCTTATTACTACTATTAGGAGTAATCATGAACGCGAGTTTGAAAATGAGAAATTTGAGAAATTTTGTCTCAAATTGTGAATTGAGCATAATTTTGCATTGTCTATGACTCCTCAACAAAATGATGTTGTTGGGAGAAAAAAATAAGTCTTTACAAGAGTTAGTTAAGACTATGCTCAGTGAAAACTCACTTCTAAAATTCTTTTTGAACAGAAGTCATTGCAACGACATAATATGTGTTTAATCGAGTATCTATTCGAGCTATCCTCAAAAAGATGTCCTATGAAGTATGATCGGGAAGAACTCCTAGTGTCATATATTTAAGAACTTTTGAATACAAATGTTTTGGCCCAAACACCAAGAATAATTTATGTCACTCTAACTTCAAAATAGGTTTTGAAATCTTTCTTAGATATTTCATGACTAGGTTTACTCTCTTGTCATATATATTGACGTGTTGCCGAGAGATTAAATCAATTTCAATGTATTTAATGTGTAAAAATATAAATAATTATTTATTATTTAAATTAATTTAATAATTCTTCTTGCTCCAAGGCTTATCAAGTGATGAAAATATTGGTTGAACCATGCCATTGGAATGTTATTCACTATTTAAAAATAACTTGGTTCATCATCCAAACCCTCAATCCAATGAGTAAGAAACTATGCTAACACAATCTCTACACGTTGGACTGCGAAGAATCGGCCGGTTCAGTGTGGTGTGATGTTTGACCAAAGTCAGCTCGTTTGTTAAATTTAGAAAGTCAAAAACCCAACCAACTAGAATTTTGATTTTTCTATTCGGTGCTATGTTGATTTTTGGTTTTTCAGCTGTCCCCATGTTTTGTGCTGGGATTCGATTTGAGCGTTCTATTTTAGATATTTGGTTTGTAATTGTTCTATTATTTGATTGGTTCAGTATTGACTTTGCTTGTATTTTATTCATTGTTCTTTATTTACAAATAAAATATATGAAAATAAAAGTAAATTTTTAAGTTTACTTTCGGTTTCGTGTTTTGCTCGTTTATAGAAGGTAATTCATTTTTTTAGTTTTATTTCTTACATTTGCTTTTAGTATTATAAAATTTTGGTATTTTAGATATTCAATTTTGAAGTTTTATTTTTAATATTACAGTGTTTTACGACTATAGATTTAAGTATTCTATTTTAATTTTTAATTTTTTATATGAAACTAGGCATGACAAAAGATTTGATTGTAGCCTAAGAAGTTTGATTCGATCAATACAAATAATAAATAATTATTTTTATTTTTATTTATTAAATACATTAAAATTGATTCAATCTTACAGCAACACATTAATAAGTATGATAAGAAGATAAACTTACTACAAGATATAATATGTCTCTCCTAACATACTAAGCATGCCCCAATACAATTTATTTATTTTTGTTATTTCATGTCAACTCTGTGACCGATCTATTTGAAATAAAAAACGATGTAAAAAATCTTACAATAAAATAAAAACATGGTTAGTAAAATTTTTATGTAAGCTTCTAAAGGAAAAATATGATGAAATATCAACTACAGAAATAATTAGCAATACAAATATTACGTGATATCGAAATGTTTATACACGGCAATCTACTCTCCAACTCTTCCAAAACACGGGCGAGAGCTACTACACGTTGCATACAATTCTAAACACAAAAAGAGTTGAATTTTGCTTTCAAGAAATACAAGTAGTGCTCTTGATTGTTGATGGGGGTAACATTATTGTTCTTCACGGTATGTTTTCCAATACATTGGTTGATCTTATTTAAAGATTAATTTCTCTAACGACTTTTTCAGAAATCCCATTTATTTGATAGGAATAAACAACTCAGGAGACACCTTCAATGTTGTAAATTAGAATTAATCTTAAAGTATTTATATCGACATAACCTTCATTCTACCTAGCCACGACAAAACTAAAAAACTTTGGGGGCTGGTGTAATTTAAGTCTAGTGATATTAGCATGGAAGAAGAAGGATAAATGTGAACAAGGGAGGCAGGGTTAACATCCCGAGATTCATATCGACCTTTCGATTTCTTGCAACTTTAATTGAAATTTTCGCTAAACTTGAGGATATGTCGTGCAGTAATTTTGTTAAAGATAGAGAGAGAAGGGTTATGTGAGTCATAGATATGACATTTAATTACCGACCGTTCACAAACTAAAAGGGAAAGAGGAAGAGCATGCGAAGAACACGAGAAGAATCATTTGGTGGGGTGTTATCTTTTCATTATTCTAATTGTAATGGAATGGATTATGTTGCCTTACTGTTTCCTTCAAACATATCTAATTTGGACAGCAATTTGTTTTAGATCCTTCATTTTATATTTCTTGAAAAACCGATACTTAAGATAAGGATATCATCTCTGAAGCACAACATTTTGATACCTCACTTAAATATGTTATTTAACTACAGATGTATGCTTTCCAAGTTTGGAACTTTGGGCTCTGTATTATTTTCACCGTCTCATGTATTATTTATGTACAATATAGGCCGGAGTCGATATGTATCATTATGTAATGATTGAAAGTCTACTTATCAACAATCCAATTGTTCTTTACGGGTCGTGACGCTAGCTTAGGCGGGACACTTATAATTTGCGGAATATTGAGTCTCGATAATAGAATTAGGGTTCAATGTTGTGATATGAGGCAGGCCACCCAAGTTTACTCACGAAGAAACCTGGGGAACAAAGTCTCGCATTAGCTTCCAACAAGTCACTGCACACAGGTGTTTAAGGGAAGTTCGGGTTTATTTTTAGTTTGTGTTGTTGTTTTCGATTTATTTGAGTTGGAAGGTGTTTTGGTGTCTCCGGTTCGTTGATCTGGGAAAACGTGTTTAAAGGAAATAACAGGAAATAGTATACCACATAGAAAAATTAGGGTCAGAACATTTGGGGGACTGGAGCCTTCAGTTGTGCTTGCTATTGTTGGTTTTTCTTTCCGGATTCAATCTACGAGCTTGTTCCGGCGAGTTGTTTATGTTTGATACCAAGTACTTATCATGTTGTTGGCAGTGTTAACATTGTCTTAGAAACACCATGG
This sequence comes from Begonia fuchsioides, assembly GCA_003255005.1. NCBI lineage: Eukaryota > Viridiplantae > Streptophyta > Magnoliopsida > Cucurbitales > Begoniaceae > Begonia > Begonia fuchsioides. The sequence continues at coordinate 17,851 of QAOC01000751.1, forward strand.
TTGATCTTAAACATTAATTTGGAAGACTAACATTTATCGCGACTTTTTCAAAAGTTGAAAATATTTATTGGACCAAGGCATAAGCAACTCGTGAGCCCACCATTGCTATAAAGCTCCATATTAAAAAGACATGGGAATCAAAACCCTACGATATTGATACTTTTACACACTGTCCATCCTCTTTTTCTAGCACTTCTCCTCTGCAGAAGCTCCTTTAAGAATGGCTTCCACCTCCAAAACTTTAGCCTTTTGGTGTTGCTTATACCACATGGCACAAACCAGAAAAACCACCAAGTTTACGACGCTCAAAATGGCCAAAAGCCAGTAAAACAAATCTAGCCTGCCATTGTTAATGTTATCAGCCAGCCATCCCTGTCCTCCACTTCTTCCTGTAACTCTTCTCACCACTGAAACCAGAAAGCTGCTTAGAAAAAACCCTAAAGCCAAAGTGGTGAGGAAGAGACCAGTGCTCATGGTTTTCATGGCTTTGGGAGACTGTGTTATGAAGAAGTCTAGCTGGCCTGTGTAGATAAATGCTTCGCCGGAACCTACCAAAAGGAACTGAGGAATCAACAGGAACACGCTTATGGGTAGAGTTTCCGTGGCAGACTCAGCCGTGCCGGTCCGGTTGGCCACCGATAGTCGTTTCTTCTCGGCTATGGCTGCAGCTGCCATTCCTATAATGGACAGAACTAGGCCTATGGCCATTCGCTCCATGTTTGAAAACCCTGATCAAATGATAAAAACTTGTTTAGAATGTATCTTAATATTGAGTTCATTGTTTGTAAAATTGTATTTTTTTAATTTTTCCACCTGGTTTTCCTTTCCATCTTTTCCACAGGGGAATAATGAGACGATCATAAAGGCCTAGAGTAATAAGAATGGCTATGACAAAGAAGACGGTGAGAGATCCTGCAGGAATTTGAAAATTTGCAATGGATCTTTCCATGGTGGAAGCCTGTTCGACTGAGAAAGTGATCATCTGTGCGTAAGTAGTCCAAAATATAATGGTTGTGGCCCATGTGGGCAACAGTCTTACTACCATTTTCACCTCCTCCACCTTCGTCACTGAGCTTAGCTTCCATGGATTTATATCAGAAACCACGTCTTTTTCACAGTTATAATCTCCTTCTGTTACAATGGCAGCCTTGTCCAAGAAACTACACCCAAAAAAGAAAATTTTAGAGGCTTAGAAACTTAGCTACATGAAAAAGTGTTGAAAACTATTTTTAAAATTACCAGAATTGATCAGTATGGTTGATTCTTGAACCAACAGGAGAATCCTCGTACAACAATACAACACTGAAAGGCAGACTCAGCTTCCTCTTTCTTATGGCAGAAACAATAACTTGGAAAATGTGAACGATGGGACTCTCTAGAGTTTTCTTGTACCTGTATCTTCTCGTTCCAGAAAGGAACACTAAAATGGCGATGAACATGGAGACAGAACAAATTCCATAAGCCCAACTTCGGCCCACGTTATCTTGAACATAAACCAACACAGTGACTGCCAACAAAGCTCCTGTGCTGATGAAGAAGAAGAACCTACTGAAGAAATAGGCCATTTGAGCCTTTTCCTTCTCGTCTTTCTCGTCAAACTGATCCGTTCCGAACCCAGAGACACTCGATTTTATGCCACCAGTTCCTAGAGAAATCAAACACAGAGAAGCGTATAAAACTCCCATTTGAACTCCACTGGGTTCTTCGCACTTCATTGCGTTTGCTACGATCTTGCATGGAGGTGGACGAAGCTGTGGGAGTTTGGTTGATAATGCCAATGCACCAGTACCCTAAACATGAGAGAAAGAAAGTTCAAATAAGCAAAACAGGAGTAAAAAAGTAGATTTTGTTTCTGAAAAACTATAAGAGATTTTAGAAAACCTTGGGTGGCGTTACCAGAGTTTGAATTGCTGCTGAGATTGCAATTGTTTTGTATCTACCAAGAAAAGAATCAGCAAGAAAACCTCCGAGCAAACACAGAAGGAAAGAAGTGCCCAGAAAGTCAGTGACGATATTTGCTGAAGTTGAACTTGGAAGATGCATTGTTCCCACCAAATATGTCACCAGATTCACAGCTATCCCCATTGTTGATAGCCTTTCAACGACCTCAATTCCTGCAAATAAAATATAATAATTTTGAGAACTTTGACTTTCTTTTTCATCTACATAATCCACTTCTAATCTGATCAAAAGGAGAATCAAACCTAAAACAAGAGCAGCAGGAACCCAACCACCAGTTTTAGATCGATCTGCCGGGAACCCTCTGTAGTCAACAGGGTCAGCAACTGTCCAACTTAACTTCCCCTCCTAAAAGAATGGAAACCAAATTATAAAACGATTTTGTTTTAAATTAAAGTTCAAGTCATCGCAAAAGTAGAACACAAACTGACCATTTTTATGGTTTTTAGAAGGAAAGAGAGAGAAAAGTATCAGCAAAGGCAACTCCGACCAATCTAATTACTTTCTTTTAGAAGCTTCAGCCTTCAACTTGCACATTATGTGTGTGGAAGTGTCGTCCATTTATAGGCAGGAAAGAGACGAGCCCCCACTTCTTCTTTGAGGCTTATCACTATTGGTGGTGATAAAAATCAACTCGAGTTCAGTAGTGTTTAACGAAGAAGATCAAGGCGATGGGTTTTTATTTTGCCACTATTTGGCGTTGAGATTCACTATTTTTTTTCTTTTTCAATGCTTTATCCTGAATATTTATGTTATTTAAAACTAAATTTGGGAAGATCTTTTGCATACAGTCAACTATAGGTGAAAACCTATGTCATAGAATTGATTCATAGTGATTGAAATGAACAATTGGTGGAGTGCTTTCAGATTGTAAATATTCCAGGAAAACTGAAAGCAGATGTAGACTGCGAAAGGATCTGAGAAGAAAATTGGAATAAAGGAACGTGAAAAACCAATGTATTTCCATTCTTGACCATTGATTGGAGAAAACGCAGAGAAAAGTGATCTTTGCCGGTCATGGAGACTGTGAGCCACAGCACTTAGATCAATCCAGACTTAGTCAGTGCATTTGCTACCCTACGCACAAAAAGCTCTATCTCTATCATCTTTTATTTGGGCTGCACCCACCTCCCATTTCTCAGTTGAGGCGGCTTCAATAGACAAAATCTTGATATATCAAACGTTTAAATTCAAAACCTTATGGACTTCCGGAACAATGTTATAGGTTCTCATTCCAATAATGAGACGATGTTTGTTGTACATTATTCTAGGTTTTAGGCTAGAATCATCAAGACATTATTCTTAGGTTTATAGTTGAAAACGTATTGTACTAAGTAGGATGATAAACACTATTTACAGAGAAATTTTCCTCTCAAAACATATGTGATTGAGTACTCCCATTGTTATGGTCCGGACCCTCACCATCAACAGCGTATTAGTTTATCTTTGTCTTCGTATGGTGAGACACTGCAATCCACCCACTTTAAAGAGGGTTTAGTGTCCTCATCAACATGGTCACTTTTGGTTTTGGCGAGGCTCTCATACTATTTGTAACATTTTCTAGTGCTCTCAGTATAATATTATTCGCTTTGTGTTAGAGCACTCACAAATTTATTCTTAAATTAATAAACCAAAACGCATTATACTCGATAGGGTACGAAACACTACTTATATGTAGCATAAATTTTACTCTTCCAATTGATGTGTGTAACATCCCGTTTTGAAAATCCTTGAAACCCTTAGAAATTTTTTTTTTTATATACCTTATTTCTTTTAAGACTCATAACCAATGATAAAATCATTTTCGATTACAGCGGAAGACTGAAATACATGAATTCGTCTTTAATTAAATAACAATATAAAATCAAACATTTTAGAAACACTCATAATTTACATTCAAAAACATGTTTCTTACAACCTATTTTATAAACTATACTATACGTTTAAACTTTAACTTCAAAACACTTATTTACATTACATGAAAAACTATGCCCACTNCTTGCGACGTCCATAACTTTGTCTACATAGCTCCGAATTGAGTGATTCAAAATGCTATAGATCACTCTAAGAGTCTACTTTAACTCTTATGAAGGAAGAAAACTCTAATTTATACTACTTATCAACAGAAGTTTCTAAAACTTTAACTTTGTACATAATCGACTTGTTTCACATCTCTTGGCATGAAATCATTCATTTTTATCAATCAATTCAAGTAATACCATCATTTTATCATTACTGAACCTAAAAAAAACTCAGAATAGATGAATACCTTGAACTTAAACCTTCACGAAAATTTAGAGAGAATTTAGATAAAATTCGTCTTGCTGGAAAATGGTAGTCAAATGCCTTTTTATGTCTTTTATTAATCAAAAACAATATTTCATTTACGTCCATAAATCAGATTCGTCCAAGTTTTGGCTGGACATTCATTTCATTAATCAAAAACAATATTTTCTTTACGCCCATGGATCAGATTTAACAAAATTTCGGCTGACCTTTCGACTTCTGTTGGTGAAGGTGTCGACCGCTCGTCCGTTGTGTCGACCCAATCTATTCCCGAGAGTCATTTGTGTCGACCGCTCGGTGCTGGGGTCGACCAAAAGTGTTCCCGAGAGTGACTTGTGTCGACCCCTCTTAAATCCTGGGGTCGACCCAAAGGGTTAAGTTGTGTCGACCCACGTATATAACTTGTGTCGACCCAAAAGACATTGTGTCGACCTAAAATTTTCCAGAGATGGATCTTTCAAAGTTATGTCTACCCAACACAAAGTTGTGTCGACCCCTCACTTTCCAGGACCTATAACTTTCTCTACAAACCTCCAACACTTAACAATTTTTATTCCAATATCCAACTTTATTTCCAAATCATCTAAATTACTATTTCAAAAGTGTAACACCACCTCAACATCTATTATCTCTTAACACATATTCTAATCTTTCCATAATGTGCTATATTCATACAAGCTTAGGTTACCCAAAAAAAAAAGTGAGGTGTTACAATGTGGGATTGTGCACATCTACTAATATGGGATAGGCTTTTACAATCAACAATATTTTGAGTTGTCATTTGCCTTCATATGCCCGGTCGTCACCAATAAACCCTCAATTAAAAGGTAGAATTTGATGCATGGATAATAGTGTCTTTGATAGATGATGAGAAAGTTAAAGGATGAGATTTAAAGAGATGAGAGAGAAGAAATCTAACCTTAAACCTATGTCTCTCTCAAAGAAATCTCTAGTGATTTTTTTGCTAATATTTGAGAGTGATATAATCTCTTTTCTCTTTCTTATGGATTAACCATTAAGAGGCTAGGACATTACCAATGATGTGTATTTATACTTTATATAGCCACTTTTATATGTTCTTATTAATTTGAATTATGCTTGATTAATTGCAGAAAAATCTAGAATATGTGATATTTTCGCTCTTTGTATGGAAGATAGAAATCAAGATAGATATTTGATTGTGTTACTTTACTAGTACACTTCAACAAAAAGTTAGTTCCCATCTCTTAACTATTTTTCGTTTTGCTTAGATTTGTATTGCAATAAGTTTGTTTATGCTAAACTGATACTTCACTTGTCACATATATTATTTGGATGGAGCAAGGGAACTAGAACGGTGTTATATTGTTACGTAACATGTCTGTAAACCGCATGTATGATGCATGAGAAGATCATGAACGAAGAACTATATGATCATGATTGAATGACCATTAGTTTGAACTAATAATCTTCAAAAAATACTTCAAATTTTTTATAGATTTGGTATCATAAACCATGTGACATGACATAGTCTCCTAGATGGTGAATGAAAGAAATTGGAATTTTAAAAATTGAGTTTCTAATGAGGAAAAAGAACAAAATATGGAAGAAAGAATAATTTGTAGACTCTTGTTTTCTTTTAATTTCATTCAACTATTATATATAATACAAAGTGACATAAATAATATTTTAAAAAATTAAATCAAATAGTAACTCTTAGACTATTTATTTCTAAAAACTCTCATAATAAATTTGTTTGCCTTTCGTTACCAAAACGATCATAACTTCTGTCACAATACTTAGAATGACCTGAAATTTAAACCATTAAAAACTAGACATCCGGGGCATAGAAATTCATAGGTCGCACATTAAATTTGGTGACTGTTTGCTCTTTCAAAAGTCAGTCAAAATCTTGTCTAAAAAACTTGCGGATTTTTATTATCATTTACTTCATTTAATTTAATGCTCAACAGTGAACAGTAAAAATTTTGCTGGCAATCTTCAAACCGAGGATAAGATTTCGTTGTCGGAAAAATTAAGCTTGTTATAGTTTTGTCACCTGAAATATTTTAGATTCTACAACTGACGCATGCAATGATATTTATACATGACTGTGGCGTTATAGATTCGCTACTAAAGATGATTGGATCATATTTTTTTTAATAATGTTGTTGGTTTCTTGAGAGTTTCGGAACGGTTCAAGTGCGAGACCTCAATCCTGTGATTGTGGTGTTAGAGTAAACTGTATGTAGAACTCAATCCAAAAATAGAATATCGAAGAATTGATCCAACCAAAAAGTGTGTATTCGATGACACGAGCTAATGCTTATTATCGTATTGTCTTGATGTTCTTTGTTGAATATTTGACGTTATCGACGCATAAATGACATACTTGAACTAAAATCCAACTTATTTACAGCCATCGGTAATGAGTCTATGTTTTCATGAAGGTAACAAGTTGCTCGAGTTGTTATTAGTCATTTAAACCACCTAGTGCCTTCGCTACGGAATAACGTCAACATCGAAAAATCCAAATTTCTATGAAACATCGAACTCTTCAAGGTAACCCGTTGATAATCTTAAAGGGTTATAAAGAATATGAGCGGCACCTTTTCATATGAAGTTACAGCCATTTTCATAAATTCCACAAGGATTGGCATAGGTCGGTTTAGTCTTTTTTTAACCAATTGAAACCGAGCAAATTGGTATTCAGTATGAGATCTAGAATCGAAAACTGACCAAAAATCCAAATTGATTTCTTGACCCGACACGAAAAAATTTAGCTTGATTTAGATCGGTTGTGTTTTTTTAATTGTTTTAAGTTATAATATTTTTATTTAAATATTAAAATAATATGTTTTTTATTTCAATTTTTCTTTTTTATTTAAAAATTAAAAAATAAAATAAATACTATCTTTTCTACTGTATTTAATCAAAAAGTTGAAAAAATAAAAAGATAACCACTTTTTTCTAAAATTTTTAATTTTATGTCTTAGTGTAACATTAATTAGGGGTCGAATCGTTTTTGGGTAAGCAAAAATTCAAAAACCAATATGAACCCCTTAATTAATAATCAAAACAGAACAACGTCTAGAAAATAATTTTTTAGCCAACTCGATCCGAGCCAAATGTTGTGAGTTATGACAAAGCTCGTGGGTCGGTTTTAATTTTGCCACGCATAACGTTGCCATTACCCTCCTCCCAACATCTAAGAGGCATTGGAGATTTGGTATCAGTGTGGAATCCAGAAGAGGCATACCACGAGGCAATTTATGAAAAATGAAACCCTAAAACGTCAGCTCATTAGGATTGGAACAGCTCAAAATGTGAGACCTCTAATCAAGGAAAAAGAACGACCCTTTTGGAATGGGTCTGGCTACAATCATATGTTGTAGGGTCATAATAGTTGACATTGCTCCCACTCTTCATCCTCCTAGTTTCCCACATTAGGAGAAGTTCAAGTATCCACCCCCCACCGGCCAATTCCGAATCCCATCCCAGCAAAAGGAAGCTCCACTACTCTCTCTCCCTCTCTCTCTCTCTCTCTCTAACCTACAGGCACTCACAAGCGGAAGAGGTGCCTTCGAATCCATTTGACTCCAATCATTGCGAGTGTACCCTACTTCGGAAGGGTTGGCGGCCGACACTATTATTTTGTTACACATGTTAAGTATGGAAGTTCCAAGTATAAAGAAAAAGTCTCTTTAGGTGCTTGGATCTGTTTATGTTTATCTGATTGCTTCATTTATCATCTATGTATTGTTGATGCGAACCAAGAGAGTTAAAAATTTAAACTTTCAAAAGATTATTCAAGCAAGATAAAGATTTGGTGTCTTTCAAAGTGGAAAATAAGTATTTGTATTTTCGACTCGATACTGCAAAAAAACACCAACACATTTGGAGTGCACCTGAAAAGTCAATCTACCCGCAACCATGCACCGGCAATTAATTATTTTACTCTAGTTTCCTTTATTAAATTGAATAGGTTTCTGGTACTTCGATGTTTTATTATTACTTTGTTATTAGTCTAGGGTTTTAGGATATTTAAAGACAAATTCTGCAACAATACACAGTTTTGATAGTGAATGAAAACTATCTTTTCGATTGGTGAGAGAATCTTCTCTTAATTCTCGACAAAGAATTGGGTCTTGCTTAGCTTAACTTAAGATATAATCCGAGTTTGGTACGAGTCAAATTCATGTTTAATAGCTACAGTTCTAAAAAGAATTTCGATCGGGATCTGCTTTTGGTCATTGAATTAAAAAAGGGTTGCTATTAATCTCAAGAAAGGAAAACAATTCATTAGACAAACGTCATAAATATATTTGGAGTGCATTATGGTATTTTAGTTTAGTATCTTTCAGTGAATTTATGCAGTTTCAATGCTTAATACATTTTATAATTACTTATTTAGTACTCGATGCTAATTTGGAGCATATTTAAAGGTATAAATTCCGGGGGATACGTGGAGTTTTAATTATGAATCTCTTAAGTGTCTTATGGAATACTTTAACGATAAATTTGATCTAGGTCAAACTTCTTTTGATAATTACAATTTTGTAGAACCATAATGCAAAATTTTGACTCTTTTTTGCGGCAAACACGAGATGTAAATCCGAACTGTTGGGTGAGAAAGAAAACACGAGAAATGATTCAAAACCGAGGATCATTTCTCGTGGTCTCTCAAATACCGAAATTTTGACTCTTTTTCGTTGCAAAAGATTTAGATTTTCAAATGATTTACATGGTTCGTAGCAGTAACTTTGTGTTGTCTTTATGAATTTTACTTTGCGAATTGGTTGCACTACCACACATGCTTGAAGAAAAATAGAAGAGGAAGAAAGTCGAGGAAAGAAAAAATGAATTTCTCTCTTGGAGTTCGTTGGGAGAAAACATATTTTAGTAGCATGTGCATGAACTATTTATGAAGTTAAATGTATTTCAATATAGCACAAATTTACTACTATTGGTTTTATGTTGACTAATTGCTAGAAATTGGATAATATTTTAAGTAAAAACTATGTTTTTAGTAGTAAAAATGCTGTAATTTTACGTATAGCATATGCATAGCAGATGTTACGTGATATTGAGCAAAATCAAGAATATTTTTGGAGTATTTACTATTTTTATTTCCATGGAGTTACACATATTTTTAGAACATCGCTTCAAAAAAAAGATCTAGAACCTGTTATTTATATTTGAAATTTTGAAAGAAATATTATCTTAATTTGACATTTAAAAATCATCAAAATCTCAACAACTTTACTAACCAAGGGGAAGTGCCAAAATCTTTAAAAAAAAACCAGGATTTTCATGAAACGATTGTGCCGAATTGGAGAGCGGGATTCGACAATTCTAGACGAATGCAAATCTGAGGCGAAGGTCGACGGCGAGGGAACAGATCTGTGCAATCAACGGCATCTCGACGGCAAGGACCAAATTGCTCTCCCTCTCTTTATTTTGATAACTTCCGTAGATTATAATGATTTCCATACTTTGATTTATTTTAGAAAATCACATATATTTATTTGGAATTCAGTTTAATAATTTCTTTATTATATAACTTATCTTTGTTTGTGCTTGGATATTATCTAGGACGTCATTTAAAATTCATTAAGTCATTGCTAGGCATGTATTAAGTTTATTAAGTGATTAGATCGAGTGACACGATTTAATTAAGATTGTTTTCATCATGTTCATTCTGACCTAGTATGGTTAAAAATAATATATTTTCAAATTTGAATTTTAAGTAACATTTTACTTCTTATAAGCTTAAGTTGTAGGCGTAGAAAGATTAACCGAGAGGCAATGTCAACCCTGATTCATTTGTGTTCTAACCAAATCTACATAAAATCGTAACAACCGATGTAAGATCTTAATCAATTTAAGTTATTTTAATTTATAGAAAACTCTAATCGAGTCTTTTGTAAATTCTCAATTTGAACACGACTTTTACTTTTCTACACTTTTATTTTATTTATTTTTTCATTTTTATTATTTTAATAACCCAAAAAATCAAACCTTTATTTTCTTAATATTTCATGACTATTTTATTAATTAGAAATTGACTTGTCTTCGTGAGATCAATATTTTACTACTCCGTTGCGACACATATAGATACCTTTAACTTTAAAAAAAATCAATGAATACCTTGAACTTTATTATAATTACAACTGACATTTTATCGTCACATTTTGTTTTCTAATTTTATTAACATTTATTAATTTAGTCAACACATTTCATTTATAGATGATCATAAAAAGTTGAAAAAATTAAAATTTTTGAAAGATCTTGTTTTTATAAGATTAAATCAGTTAATCAAAAATAAATTTAATTTTACATCTTTATTTCTCAACAAGTCGTTAAAATTTATTAAATTAACAAAAATAGTTACAAAATTTACCGCATCTTTAAAAAAAAGAGAAAATACATGATGACAGTATGTATGTTATTACTATGGTAAAGTTTAAAATGTTTATTGACGCATTTAAAGTTTAAAGTATATATTGTAACTACCATCATAATTTTGAATGTAAATTGTTATTTTCCCTTATACAAACTCTACTAATTTTATAATCAGTTAACGATGTATTTGTTCATAGTTATGGTATTTACCATGCTTATAAATTTGGTATAATTTTTACCTTGAGATCAACTTTTTCTAATGAAGATTTTTGTTCCTTCTTATTACTAGCTTCCATGTTGATGTGCTCTACACAAGTGAGGATCGAGCCCCATATGGGCAAAAAAATTACCTGTCACAATGAGGCGATGATGGCACCATCCTTTGTAATAGGCCTAAGCCTGGTTCAATTTGGGTCAAATTTGAAATCGGCCAAACTAAACCAATTATTTTTCATTTTGGTAGACACAGAAACGAAAACAGACCCAACACTGAACTTTGGTTGTGCAAAACTAAACTAAAATTTTCAGTTAGTGTTGGTTCATTTATTTTTATTTAGATTTATTTATTTTAAATTTAATGTTTAGTTATTGGTTTTTAGTTTGGTTTTCGAATTGACCAGAACCCGAATAGAATTTTCAAAATGAAAACCAACCCGAATCATTTTTTTTAAATACTCAAAATGAACTAAATTGATCAATTTGGGAGGTAGGTTTGACTCTTCAACTCCTACTACTTTGGGTTTCAATCACTCAACATAATAATAAATATTTGAATTTCAAGAGTAATAACAACCAACTCATAAACACCAAAAAAGGACATCGTTCTCTAGATGTTGATTGATGTTGAGCTTCATTTGAACAAGAATTGACCTATCTCCAAAAGAGTCGGTCAATCTATGAACTTATGCTAACATAGGATTAAACTGGTTTAAAGAAAGGTCGACCTATCTCCAAAGGTGTCGACCACTCAACGAACTATGTTAACTTAAAATCGAATGGATTCAAAGAATGGCGGACCCATCTCCAAAGGTGTCAATCGATCTACGAATTTCTCTATCTAAAACTCAAACAGATTTGTAGAAGAGTTGTCCAATCTCCAAAGGTGTCAACCGATCTTTGAATTTCTCTAACTTAATATCGAGAAGATTTAAAGAAGGGTCAACTCATCTCCAAATATGTCTATCTCAGCCTCAAACCCTACATCCGCATACATTTTAATTTAGATAGAATCGAATATCTACCCAAAGATCATTCTACTACTTTGAAAAATCTACCCAATGCCAGGAAATTTTTGACAACTATACCTATTCGAATGTATCGAGATCTCTGTTTACATGTTTCTTCTATGGTCTATCTGCTATAGTTTTACTTCCTATGAGGGATCTATCTGTTGGAAGGCTTTTTTACAAAAAAAATAGTGGCCTTATCATCTACAGAAGCAATTTGCTTTTGAAGGGTTTAAAAAAGCTATGAAGGGTTAGCTAATGATTTTGGAATTAACATTAGTGTTCCACTGATTTACTGTGACAATCAAAGTGTTACCTATCTCATGAAAAATCCAGTATTTCATGAGAGGACGAAACACATAAATGTCATTTTATCAGAGAAATTCTCGCACTCGGAGGAATTAAAGTAGCTAAAGTTCACACAGATCAGAACCCAGCACACATGTTAACTAAGGTATTAAACGTTACCAAGTTTAGTCATTTTTTAAACTTGGTGAACGCGATATCTCTTTAGGTCTAAAGTAGGGGAAAGAAGGGAGCAGTATACCTATTGACAGAAACTACATCAAGGTGGAGATTATGAATTGGGATGATACCAATATTAGTACAACTACTTGAAAAGCAGTTATAAGTAGTATTTAACATTTCTTTATTAATGTTAGTAATTTTATTGTAACTCTCTCTCCCTCTCTCTATCACGACCTGAGAAAGGGCTAAAATAGAAAATGTCAGGTTGGTTGGCTAAAGGTAGAGATGGACGTAATCCAGGCTGGTCTAATTTTTAGAAAAAATATGATTGAGATAATACATTGTTGTTCTAAAATTTTAAAACAATGATCATGATTGAATGTTACCATGACCGAACCAAAAATTTTGTCTTAGTCTGATCAAGTCTTGAGTTTTCCCATATTTAAAATAAAATAATTTAAAATTAATAAAATATAATAATACAAAATACATAACAATTAATACGATAACATGTAATACTAAATTAAAAAATAAACTAAAATAGTTACAATATTATAATAATTAATCATTTTAACATCAGAAATTTTCAAAGAACTTTTTATAAAAAGTAATCAATGCATCATTAGCAATTAATTCTAGCTAGAGCTAGACATGGTTTGGTCCGATCCATTAAAAATATAACTGGGGCCAATATATTTTATCCATAAAATTTTAAGACTATAATCAGGACTGACCAAAAAGCTATGATCCTTGTTGGTTTATCGATTTTGGTCAATTTTGTCCAACCCTAATCAAATTCACCAAAGTGGACTCGAACTAATCCAAAGGTAAACATGAAAAACAATAGAAATAAAGGATGCATAGGTCTCGGATCAAATAAAGCATGAAAAGATAATGATAAAGAAGGATTTTGTCCGGTCCAACCCAAACCAGTCTGAATCAAGCCAAACCGACCTGAGGCTTCCAGGGCTAATTAGCTGAAAACGGGAAAAGCACATAACATGAAGTAAGAAATTTATACTTTTTGCATGATACTTTCATGCATGGCTTTTAAATGATTTTTTAAACTTTATTTTCGTAGACTGACACCCATATGAACGCGACGGTCATGGTCGCCAACGCGTCTATATTTACTACATATCATGCATTCTGTATTTTGTTCCTCATCTACCAATGACTCCTTAAAAGCTGGATTCTATTTGGCTATTTCGGACCCCTCACTAAATCCATTGATCTCATCCGATATATATCTAATGCGATGATTATTTATATTTTTGTAACGTGTACGTCCAACGCACGCGTAGTTAACTAGTAAAGAAATAAAAGTTAACTTCTTATCATTGATGTTTTGTAAGAGAATTGTTTATTAGTTTTTTTGTGAATAATAAGATCTTCTTTGTGATCAAACATAAGAGATTAAATTATAACTTTCGTTCTCATTATTAAGTTTGGTCGAAATCAAATTACTCAATACCATGACATAAGTTCATTTTAATTATCATGACATAAGTTCCTAACACAACTTCTCATTTGTGAAAGTTGGAGCTCTATTTTCAATTGCACAACCTTTTGAGTATGAAGTCATCAGCTCATTTAGGGAATTCACTGGAATCTGCTCACCCTCCTCTTTGTCCCTCCGCTCTTGATTTGGTTGTGCTTGTTCTCCATCGCCGAAACTTTGACAAAATGTGCCCAAATTCGATGTTCATGTTGTGCACAAAGTAAAGTTCAAAGCACGCTCAAATTATCGTGCATACAGTAACAGCATCGTATTGCAAGTCAAAATTCAACTTTCGCTCTCTCAAANAATTCACTGGAATCTGCTCACCCTCCTCTTTGATAAAATGTGCCCAAATTCGATGTTCATGTTGTGCACAAAGTAAAGTTCAAAGCACGCTCAAATTATCGTGCATACAGTAACAGCATCGTATTGCAAGTCAAAATTCAACTTTCGCTCTCTCAAATGACATTAAACAGAAGAATAATTTAATTTAATGGTAACACAGTGCGACTTTGTAGCTATAGACGTCCTTTTCTCTTGCTACTTTTCTTAAACTTCAACCCTTTGCTCGCGACTAGACTCGAGGCACTCTTACCTTCGAGTTTCTTGGTCATCTTAACCACCCTAGCCATTCCTTTTCTGGCGGCAGCTCGATGCTCGGGCCTACGGCTCATCATCTTACGATCGAGGGGCCACTATGCATACGGTTCGAGTCTATCCTTCCTCTTCACGTCCCCACTTGCCTTCTTGCTTGCATACT
>QAOC01000803.1:0-27175 GCA_003255005.1 Begonia fuchsioides
GGCCCGGCGTCTGTCTAGGCCCCCTCCCGGGGCGTGACAACCAGAGTGTCATGTTGAAGGATGCTGTACATATTCAAACCCTGGAAAAAGAGAGTCACGAGGGTGGGGGAGAGAATCAAACTCACTGATCAATAATGATTGACGAGCACCAAACATAGTAGGAATCTGATTTAGAGATGGTAAAATGCTTACAATGGAGGGCAGAACATTGACATAATATAGATTTTGCGTGGCTAGCTTCAGATTCTCGTTTATGACGCCACCATCGACAAGTAGAAGTTTCTTAACATTCTCTGTTTGGTCGCAGTAATTAACGATTTGCTTTGTTTTATGGGTAGGAACCTCCATATCCTCGAATACAAGAAGCTGCAAATTCATCAAAATGTCAATCCTTGAGTATATTTTAGGGTATAGGAGGAGAGAGGGTCAATGAGCCCTTGCCTTTCCCTCTGCTGCACGAGCCGTCAAAGCGATCTTCAAACCCAATCGTCGGACTTTCTTGTTAAGCTTGAAGGCATGACTTCATGGCTTTGGTCCATGCATCGTTGCCCCACCTCTAAACTGTAATCCAGTTATCAAACTATTAATCTCATTCAAACTTGGTAAAATTCATATTTGGTAGATAAATATGCATACCTGAGGCCCACGCAAACTCCCATGCCTTGCTCGACCAGTACCATTTTCCTTCCACGGCTTTTTTCCAGTTCCACTAACCTCACTTATTGTTTTTGTTAAATGCATTTCCTGTTGAAGAATTCTAGCTTAGTCCAACTGTCTGACTTCTACTTCACCTATCAATGGAGATTAGAGAGAGCTACAACATCCAGAACAACGATCCCAAAAGTTGACCCAGTGATGGCATTGATCACTCAAATGTTCACTCTCACTTGGTGTAATGGAACACATCCTTATCAATGATTCCCATCAAATCTTGAACATAATAATTATGTGAATTATAATGGAAACTACAATACTTGCAATCAAGGATGGACGCAGAATTGTAGCCATCAATGGAATTTACATCCCTAAAATTTCAACCATGAGTTTCTACACCAATCACAAGGTTTTTTGCAAGAAATTTTACCCGAGAAAAATTGGCAGCAACATCCAAAATAATCCCAATTGTTCGAACAAATGATCAAGGAGTATGAGACAAACAACACTATCATGATTCAAAATTTGAGCTTAACGATACATACCAGATTGCATCGCAAAAAAAATATCGAATACCAAGTGGCTTAAATAGCTCAAGCTTTGAATAATAGACAGCCAAAAACATTGCCATGTGATACAGAAAAACCGAGAGAGGAAAAAGAACAGTGTAATTCAATTCTGTTACTTAGTGGGACAGAAATTGAGTGGTTAGAGGCACATAATGAACCAGAGGCAGTAGATAAAGAGGGGGAACACAAAAGAAAGCGGACGAAATTTTCAAAAAGCTAAAATTTATTGATTATGCTAACAATAATCGCAGCATCAATCTACCAAGAAGAAGACATTCACCTCCATTCCCTTAGATGCTAAAGCAAGAAATACCTTGAAAACTTTCAAATGGTACTGAATATTTTTTGATTTGCGCAAAATTTTGGGTTGTATGATGGTGTCACTTTTACAATGAACAATTCAAGTATCTGTTACCTAAATACGGGGTCAAGCATAAGGCAAGCATAGCGTACAATTTTCATGCGAACAGCCAAGCCAAAGTTCCATACCGTAGAAAGGAAAAGTTTTTTTAAAAAGAATGTGCAAACAAGAAGAAAGGATCGGTGACAAAAATTTCGAGAGACTTTATGGACATTTAGAATAACATGTGAGACACTTAATGGAACATCTTCGTATTGGTTATTGTCTGGAAAACTCGCCCCCTTCGCATCAGGCTATTACGCGCGGAGCTTTGGTTTGTTGCAAGATTTAATATGAATTTTGAAAAGACGATGAGGCTGATAAATACAGGCTGAACTTCGAACCACGTCTAGCTGCTGACATAAAATACCAAGCTAGTAGGGAGGCAACCCTAGACTTCTATTATTTAATTATTTATTTATTTATTTACATTGAATTCTTAGGTTTAGGAAAGGCTGCAACAATCCTCACAGCATCACGACGATTAGATCAAAGGTACAAGTAGTCAAGAAGTCGGCCAAGGCAATCTTCATAAATGAGGCAGCTATTGTCCAATATCAAAGGCTCTGAAGAAATCCTTCGCAGCCGAGAAGGGTTTCTAGCTGACTAAAGGAAAAATTGAAGGGCTACCCAGACTGCATCATTATCGCCGTCAAGAAATTGGGTTGGGCAAATTTTTGTGCTCAACCCGAAGTTCTGTTCCCTGTGAGCATCATCTACAACACTCTTCTTTAAGCTCCACAAGACACAAGCTAAAGGGCAACCTATGCGAGGCGAAACCGAATGATAACAATAGGAGTTTTCAAAACTTTGGAACTTTTTGATATTTTGTTTGCTTTTGTGTTATTTCGTGAGTTTCCTTATAAGTATTTTTAGTTACAATTTCCACAGGATTACGATGAAACAGAACTCAAGCCCGATCACAACCCTATCCACCGCAAGAACAGCTCAACAGTTTGTTCAGATGACGAAGTAGCCGAATGATCTCCATAGGGGAGTTATTTCTAACATCTTTTTGCTTGCTATTTTTTGTGGTTCAATTTTGTTGTTTTGGGCTTGACAATGAGAGGGTGTACCAAAATAAAACAATGAAAAAATAAAAAAATTGAGTGTGCTGAAAATTAGGTGACATAGATTGCAAAGACACAATCATCGTCATACAATTTAATGATGGACATCCATTTTTCTAACACATATAACCCTTCACAAGTGTCACTTATTAGCTACAGTTTAACTCCAAAATAACCAAGTAGTCATACCAAAAAATAATGAGAACAATGGGAGGAACTCATAGCAAATAAATCAGATATACTCCTCTAATTATTAAAAATTGATTATGAATATTTTTAACCATTTGTTTGTGATACCACCTAGGCCTCATAAAAACTTTTCAATTATATAAAACATGGTATGATGATGCATGTAGCGGATTTTGAAGCATATAAAAAAATTCTTCATTCACTCTTAAAACCATAGAATTTGGATCTCTAGTTGATTTGCAATGGATTGTGAGTATTTAGACGATGTGGAGAAAATTGAAAATTTAGCGTTTTGAGATAGGGCTTGAAAAATTTGAGAAATTTAATGTTCATAGTAAAAAACACTCATACTCACTTTGGTGGATATATTGTAAGGAAATTACTAGAGTTGTAAGGAGTTGGAAAGTCATTGATTCGTGATTACTTTTTTGGGTTAGATTTATTAGAAAAATATGACAATTATGTATGATTGTTTATTTCGTAAACACTACTCAAGAACGAGCAATAACTTAATTTTGAGGATGTATGAAGTCTTGAAAAGACTTAATATTTATGATTTTATATTGACTAAATTAGTGCAATCAGTTAGTGTTTTAATAAAAAAAATCGTGTTTTATATTATAGTAAATGTTGTGTTAATACCGTAACCCTACGTATAACATTTGCATGACGTTGCGTTAATACGGTAACCCTTTGTATAACATTTGCATGACAGGTTTTACATAAATTTTTAGAAAAAACATGAATATTTTATTTTTACGAGATTTTCAATTTAATGCATTTGCACATCTTCTAGAAGGAGGGCGACACAAGAAAAAATCACACGAATCTCATAAAGTAGCTGAAAAATATTTCTAAATATCCTAATTCAAATTAAGAAACAAGATCTTATCCTTATTTGAATTAAAAAATCTTCCAAATCGTAACCACTTTTCTAATTGATTTAGATCTATGAAATGGAGTTTGAAAATCAAGAAATTTGTGTGCAGAATTAGAGAGCAAAATATCACGATTCACCAAAGACGTCAATCTGAGGCCAAGATTTGTGACAGCGATCACGGCGGTGACAGAATGGAGCAATGTGACCAAAATTTTTTTGCTGGCAGCCAATAAATGTATCTCATTTATATGACCCAAGCCGCCAACTACAGATGTCGATGCTCTTTCATCACATAATCTACTATTATGACCTATGCGACCACATGTGGTTCAATACATTTTACCACTTTGCCAGCTAATCGATGATGAGGATGAGGCTCATGACTCGTCAACATCTTCCGTTCTCTTTTTCTTAGGTCTACCGGGTTGACGCCTGATGTCTAGTGGTTCGAGGTTGTCCACACTATTCACTACATGCCTCATGAAGTGTGCAGGGATTGGAGGAATATAACACGAGTACATGCTCAAGTAAGTTGATTGGTGAAAGAAATGATGAATATAATCATCTATAGAAACTCTCATAAATTGCATGCATGGAATAACATGTAAACACGGGATACTTGTCATGTCTCATTGGCAGCAATTGCATGACTGTCTCCTCATGTTGGCTATGTACTTCTCATTTCCGTTACTTACATCAAACATGTGATTGTCGACAAAAGTAGTACTCTAGCTACGAGAGAATTTTAAGTAGTTCATTTATTATTCCTTGTATCCTAGGGCATAGGAAATTGGTACAACGATCCATTTTTCCATGCTACTTAACTTTGCGTGGCATTATAAATTTCATGATCATTTCTAATATGGTCACTATATATTTGTCTCTTGCTAAGAGTATAACGTTGTTCAATAACTCAGTGAGATTATTAAGATCCATGTCACACTTTGAATCTGAGAAAGTATGTGCTTCCACAAACATTAAAAGGATGGCCCGTATGTACAACCCCTAGTCCACTCCGTGTGAGCTCTCTAGTTGATAGCCGTTGACCCCGACACCCCTTTTCCTCTCGTCAGAGTTTTTTTTATATATTTCAAATTTTTAAGTTTTTTTAATCTATTTTTCCGAAGTTTGAGATTTTTTTTTAATTTTCTTACTCAAAATAATACATATGTTGTGCAATACGAGTGTGTTTCTCAACGTTGGATTGCAAATGAAGATGGCATAGATCTGCTTTACTAGGTTTCAACAAAAATTCTATGGACTCCATGCAAACATGGATCAGACTGAAACTAATCTCAGAATAGGCTAGTCTGTAAAGTCTTGAAAAGACATAATATCTATAATTTTATACAAGACTAAAATTTGTGTTTTAGAGACATAATAATTGCATGATGAGTTTTATGTAAATTTTTAGCAAAAACATGAATATTTTATTTTCACGAGATTTTTGATTTAATGCAAGTGCAGATCTTCTAGAAGGAGTGGTAAAAAGAAAGAATTACAAGAGTCTTAAAGTGGTTCGAAACTATTTCACAATATCTTAATCAAAATTTAGAAATAAGATCTTATCCTTATTTGAATTAGGAAATCTTCCAAATAGTAACTTCTTTTTTGATCGAGATATGTTGAGATCTATAAAATAGAGATTGAGAACCATGAAATTGGTGTGCAGGATTATCACAGTTTATTGTAGGCATCAATCTGAGGCAAAGGTTTGGGACGGCAATCACGACGGCATGAGAGCAGAGTCTGTAGGATCGAAATTAACCTAAGTGGGAGGGGGGGTGAATTAGGTTAACTAAACTTTTTAATTACTAAGTCAAATTCGTGCGAATTGTTTAGTTATTTCCAAACTCTAGTGCGGAATTCTTAAACAAATAAATAAGAGTTTAGAGTAAGAGAGTGACACCGGTTTGGTAATGCGGTTCGGCCAACCTTGCCTACGTCTGCGCTTCAAGGTTCCTCCTTGAAGATCTTTCCCGCTCAAACCTTGAGCTTCACTCCGATTGACTTACGAGTGTCAAACCTTTTGACTCTTTTCTTGAAGGAGCGTCACCCCTTTTACAATGATCGTTCAAGTAGAACAATTACAATTTGTACGGTTATAAAAACTGACTCACTCAATCTCAAGAAAGATATACAAGTTTAGTAGTAGGATTTGAGAGAGTAAAAAGTTTCGAGAATAAATTTGGCAGCACTTCGGCATAGTTTTCTCTCGTCAAAAATCGTCTTCTCAAAATGAGATCGTTTCATCTATTTATAGGTTGTTGCTGATCTGTCCAGTTGGGTCGACACAATTCCTGTTGGGGTCGACACAAACTCTAGCCGTTGAGAATTTTCTGAATGTTGGTGTTGTTCTGCTGAATTGGGTCGACACATTTGTTGTTGGGGTCGACACAAATTCTTCTCTGGAATCTTTGGGTCGACACAACCTTTGTGTGGTCGACATAACCTTGAAGAATCCTTCTCTTAGAAAATCTGGGGTCGACACAGATGTTGGTTGGGGTCGACACAAATCTAACGGATTCGTCTCTGGAAAAGCTAGAGTCGACACAAGTAGGATGGGGTCGACACAAATGGGTTGGGTCGAGACATATTTTGAACATTAGGGTCGACATGTAAAATGCAGGCAGGGTCGACACACAGATTTTGGTAAGGTCGACACAATGTCTTTTCTAGGGTCGACACCTACAGTTTGGATGGGTCGACACATTTGCACGTTGTACTGCCTTTTTGGGTCGACACAAGACTTATAGGTGGGTGGACACAATTGGAAAGACCCAACCTCTGTTTTTCAAAGGGTCGACATAAAACACTAAGGGTCGACACAAGTTATGAAAGGCTAAGCTTCTGGATTTTCTAAGGGTCGACACAAGGACACTATGGGTCGACACAAACTGCATATATATTTGAAATTTTTGCAGCACTTAAACAAATTATTAGACTTTAATTGTACCCTTCAAATAGGGTATTTCTCATGAATGGTTAAGTCTAATTTAAGCATTGTAAAGTAGTTTATTTTATCTATTTTATCTTTCATGCTCATCTTACGTAGTTATCATAAAAAACAATTGATTGCTTTAAAAAACACTTTTAAAGCCAACAATCTCTCCCTTTTTGATGATGACAAAAACTTTTGAAAGATAAATTGCTCCCCCATAGACATAGCATGTATAAAAGATATTCAATACTCCCCCATACAAAGACACTCATGCATGACAGAATAAAATAACTTACCCAAGACAAATTATCACAAATTATCATAACTTATGTATTGTGATAGCATAATAAAACTTATGCATTTTCTCCCCTATTGACATTATCAAAAAGAATGAACATAAACATTAAGATATAGAATATTCAATACGAGAAAAAGTAGTGGTTGATACAAAAGAGAAGATACGCAAGAAGTTAAGAGTTCTCCTAAAGACAAAAGAAAAATTTTCTATACTACTTTACAGCTGGAGAAGAGATGGGAGAATCAAGAACAAAGGTGCCTGCAGCAGATGGAGGTCCAATTTTTGATGGAGTAGGTAGCACAACTGTGCCAGGAGAGAAGGATTGTATTGTAACAACGGCAGGAGTAGTAACTTCCACCTCCATGGGATCAACTGCCAGTGCAGTCGCTGAGGAGAGAGCTGGAGATCAAACAGGAGAGGGAAACAACGAAGGAATTGTCAAGGGATCTTGAGCATGATTAGGAGGTCCAGGCATACTGGGCCTCAAGGTAGATTCACACCATTGATAAAGGTTGTCATGAAGAAAATCAACCTTATGCTGAATTGCATAATTGGATACGGCAAGGAAATCTACTGTCCTTTGAAGAGTATCATTATGGTGGACAAGAGAATCTACTGTGGATGCTAGGCTTGAAATCTGTCCCGTGAGCATATCAAAATATTCTTCCATCAAAGTGATAATGCGTTGTGAGCGGGAAGAGGATCTATGCTCGGGATGAATATCAGCATCATCATCGGTCTGTCGACTAGGAGGATCAGCAATGGCCACTTTGTATTGCCAGATCCCATCCTCGTCTTGAGCTAAGCCCATTCGAGCAAGAGTCGAAGGACTATACTTTTCAAATTTTCTGACGCGAGTGATTGGCTCAGTAGAAGGAATCTCAACTCCATTTTTTCGAAGAATTTTCATTATTAGGAGGTTGAAAGGTAAGGACTTGGATTCCTTATCCAAGACATCCATCATCAGTCGCATGATGATGTATCCTATGTCTATGTGACATTTTCTAAAGAACATGAAAAGTACATACAGCTACATGTTGCTGATGTAGTCTCTGTGGCCATCCTTAGGTAATAGATTATATGTGAGAAAGTGATGGACTAAGCAAGCCACAATATTGAGATCATTGGCCTTAGGTCGATAAGGCACTTAATCGGGATCCTTCCCGATTTGTCTAAGAAAAGGCCAGTACTCTTCATCCTTCATGATTGTAGGCTCGGAGTGCTGCTCATAATATGAAACAGTTTTTCCATCGGATGTACAATTCAATATTATATTCAGTTGATAACTCGTGAATTGTATTTTCTTTCCAAGTACGTAGCTCTAGATTTGCATAGAATAGTCTCACCGTCTTCTCTGAATAGGGACCATATAAAGACAAAAGATCAGAAATTCCTAGAAACTCATAGCTTTCTTGGATATCTATTCCAGGAATAGAGTTATGCGCATATATCCTACTTAAAATGAGAGGTTTGTTCTGAAAGATTGAATAAAACTTATCTTGGCTGCTTTGTTTTCGGAATAAGAATTTATCTAGCTCGGAGGGTTGAATTTCTGTGGGCGGAGCAGAGGAGGAGGCTGCAGTATCCTTCGATTTAATGGTTGCCCTCTTTCTTCTGACTTGAATTTTTGAGGTGGAAGCCATTTGAGGAGAGGGAATCGGAGGCTGGAGGACTGGGTCGACCGAAAAGAGATAGCAAAAAATTGCTGAAACAAAGAGAGAGCGAGAAAGATTTTGACCATTGACAATAGCGCGATAGGGTTTTAAAAACAACTACGAACCCGGTCGACCGATCGATGGTTGAAACGAAGAACCGATCGACATATCCATTTTTTTATGACGACCCTTTCTGCGACAGATTCGAAGTCCGGTCGACACACTCTTCTTTATGTCGACCATTTTTGCGACAGATTCAAAGTCCGGTCGACACACTCTTCTTTATGTCGACCGTTGTTTCGACAGAACCTAAGTTCGGTCGACATACTTCCTTTTATGTCGACCACTGTCACAGGAAACAACCGGAATAAAATGATGTTTCTAAACACCATCAAGCCGAATTACTCCCAATCGAATTCTAATTCCATTGAAGGTCTTTTCATCCAAGGGTTTAGTAAATATATCAGCTAATTGATCACTTGACTTGACAAATTCCAAGATAATATCCCTTTTTGGACGTGATCTTTGATAAAATGATATCTTATTTCTATATGCTTAGTTCTAGAATGGAGTATAGGATTTTTACTGATATTTATAGCACTAGTGTTGTCACACATGATAGGAATCTTAGAGAATGAGAGATTGTAGTCTTCTAAGGTATGCTTCATCCAAAGCATTTGTGCACAACAACTTCCGGCTGCGATATACTCGCTTTCGGCGGTTGAAAGTGCTACTGAGTTTTGTTTCTTAGAAAACCATGAAACTAATGATTCTCCTAGAAATTGACAAGAGCCACTAGTGCTCTTTCTATTCACAAGGCTCCCGGCATAATCCGAATCTGTATATCCAATTAAGTTAAGCGAGATTCCCTTGGGATACCATAATCCTAAATTTTCTGTTCCACTCAAGTATTTGAAAATTCTTTTGACAGCTTTTAAGTGGGATTCTTTAGGTGCCGCTTGAAATCTAGCACAAAGACATACACTAAAAAGAATATCGGGTCTACTAGCGGTTAGATATAGAAGAGATCCAATCATACCATGATATTTCTTAATGTCCACAACTTGACCATTTTCATCTTTGTCCAATTTAGTTGTAGTACTCATGGGAGTTCTAGAGGATTTGCAAGAGTCCAATCTGAATCTCTTAAGCAATTCTTTAACATATTTTTCTTGACAAATGAATGTTCCCTCTAAGGATTGTCTAATTTGGAGTCCTAGAAAGAATTTAAGTTCTCCCATCATGCTCATCTCAAATTCATCTTGCATGAGAGAAGCAAAGCTATCTCAAAGTTTTTTGTTTGAGGTTCCAAAAATGATATCGTCCACATAAATCTGGACAATGAGCAAATCATTACCATCGTGTTTAGTGAAGAAGGTTGAATCAATTTTTCCCATTTTGAACTCTCTCTCTAAAAGAAAGTTCTTCAACCTATCATACCAAGCACGATGAGCTTATTTAAGACCATAAAGAGCTTTATGAAGCTTATAAACGTGGTCTACATTGTCAAAGGCTTCAAAGTCAATAGGTTGCTCCACATATACTTCTTCCATTATATAACCATTTAGGAAGGCACTCTTAACGTCCATTTGAAATAGAGTGAAATTTTTCTGGCACGCATAAGCAAGTAGCATTCGAATTGACTCCATTCGTGCTACTGGTGCAAAGGTTTCTTCAAAATCTATCCCCTCTTCTTGATTGTATCCTTTTGCAACCAATCTTACCTTGTTTCTAATGACAACACCATGTTCATCTGGTTTATTCTTGAATACCTATTTAGTTCCAATGATGGTACGATCATTAGGTCTAGGAACTAACTCCCATACTTGGTTTCTCTCAAATTGATTTAGTTCCTCTTGCATGGCCATTATCCAATTTTCATCCAATATGGCCTCATCAAATTTCTTAGGCTCCACTTGAGAAATAAAAGCTACGTTAGCACACAAGTTCCTAAGGGAGGCTCTAGTTTTGACGCCCAAACTAGGATTACCTACAATGTCCTCTAAGGGATGGCTTTTGGAATATCTCCATTCTTTAGGTAAGCCATCATTGACAATGTTACTTGGCTCTAATCCTAGAGAGCTTGGAGGACTTTCCGAAGGAATGACATCTAAAGAACTTTTCTCATTGTCATCTAGACTCAAAGAATCCATCTCTCTTTCCAAATCATCACTAGGTTCTAAGTGCTCTAAAGGTGGAGAGGACTCATCAAAGGTAACGTGCATAGATTCCTCAACAACTAGGGTCCTCTTGTTGAATACTCTATAAGCCTTGCTAGACAAAGAGTATCCAAGGAAGATTCCAAAATCCGTCTTTGAATCAAATTTTCCTAGGTTGTCCTTCGTGTTTAAAATATAACATTTGCATCCAAAGGGCCTAAAATACTTAACACTAGGAGATTTACCCGACCATAGTTCATAGGGGGTCTTCTCTAATATTTGATGGATTGATACTCGATTTATCGTATAGCATGTCGTAGCTACGGCTTCCGCCCAAAAATACTTGGGAAGAGAGTTTTCATTGAGCATTGTCCTAGCAAGCTCTTGAAGAGATCTATTCTTTCTCTCAGCAACTCTATTTTGTTAAGGAGTCCTAGGAGAGGAGAAATTATGACTAATCTCATTCTTAAGACATAGGAGCTCAAATTTCTCATTTTCAAATTCTCTTCCATGATCACTACGGATAGCTACTATGAAGAGACCTTTTTCATTTTGAACTTTCTTCCTAAACGAAGAGAAAGTCTCAAAACACTCATCCTTAAATCTAAGAAAGTATACCCAAGAGAATCTAGAGAAATCATCAACAATTACAAAGGCATAATGCTTGCCACCTAGGCTAGCTACTTTAGAAGGGCCGAAAAGATCTAAGTGGAGAAGTTTGAGAGGTTTGGAGGTTGAAATAACCGATTTAGAAGAAAATGAGGATTTTGTTTGTTTTCTCATTTGACATGCATCATAAATCCTATCTTTCTCAAAGGAAATCTTGGGAAGGCCTCTAGCCTCTAACTAAATTCTTCTTCGCAATCTTAGCTAAGGTATGCATGCTAACATGGCCTAATCTCTTATGACATGCCCAACTATCTAGAGAGGATGTTGCACTAAAGCATTTTTCATCAAAGCATGCAACATTATCCAAATCAATTGTATAAACATTATCAGATCGATAGCCAATGAATAAGATTTTACCACTTGAGCTATCTTCTAATAAACAGGATTTGGATTCAAAAATTACCCTATATCCCTTATCACAGAGTTGACTAATGCTCAATAAATTATGCTTTAAACCATCAACTAAAAGGGCATTTTCAATAATAGGGGAAGAGGGATTACCGATATTGCCAATACCTTTAATCTTCCCTTTTTGATTTCCTCCAAAAGAGACATTCCCCTTCTTTTGCTTGATGGAAGAAAATCTTGAAGGGTCTCCCGTCATATGCCTCGAACAACCACTATCGAGGTACCAAAGATTTTTTGCAAGGGAGACTTCCACCTACACGACAAATCAAACAAGTTTCTTAGGTACCCAAATCATTTTGGGTCCTAGAGAGTTAACATTAGTTCCTTTGGGAACCTATTTCTCAACAATCTTTGATTTTCTAACTTTCGAGTTCACAGGACAAGTAAAAGCTTGGTGTCTTATTTTATTGCATTTGTTGCAGGCACTAGGTTTCACAAAGAAGTTCTTATAGTTCTTTTTCTTAGTATGTGATTCATAACCTATGCTGGCCTTTTTAAATGTCACCCTTTGACTTCCTAAGAGCATGTTCAAGTTCTTACTACCATTAGTGAACTTGAGAACTATGTCATTCAAGTCAAGGTTCTTTTTCTTTAAAGTTTTCAACTCATCATGCACAACGGTTCTACAACTATCATGTGTCTTAACTAGTGCAACATGCTCCTTTTTTAATTGCTTATACTTAGATTTCAAGATATTGAAATCGTTAAGTAAGTCATTGAAAGCATGAAAAAAATCATTATCCTCATCAGAATTTTCTAAATCACTAAAGGAGTCAAGTACCTTATCCTCCTTGGCCATGAAGCACATGTTAGCTATCTCCTCCTCTTCGGATGAGGAGCTTGACGAATCACTGTCATCCCAAGTTGCTTTCATGGCTTTCTTCTTGTAAGCCTTGGGATGCTTCTTGATTCTTGGACAATCAGACTTGTAGTGTCCCGATTTCCCACACTCATAGCATTTGACTTCTTTTTCCTCTTCCTTAGGGTGCTTTTCTTTTCTTGGGAACTCCTTTCCTTTCTTCCTTTTTCTTTGAAGGAACCTCTTGAATTTCCTTGTAATGAGGGCGACATCTTCATCATCCTCTTCACTTTCGTTTTCGGTTTTCTCTTGTTTGCTAGATGATACCTTGAGAGCGATGTCCCTTTTCTTAATTGGTTCCTTCTCCTTAATTGCTTCCTTCTCATTGGCTTTCATCGTGATCTCATGAGTCATTAGAGATCTGATGAGTTCCTCAACTTTTAGAGTCTTGAGGTCTTTAGTCTCTTGGATGGCGGTTACTTTTGGTTGCCATGCTCTCGGAAGGACTCGAAGAATTTTTCTAACACATTCTTCGTCTGTATAAACTTTACCAAGCACTTTTAACCCATTAGTAATGTTAGTAAACCTCGTAAACATGGAACTAAAACAATTCATATTCATGCACAAGCATACTTAATTTGTTTTCTTTTACTTGGTTAGTCCCTTCATGGGTTACCTCGAGTAATCGCCAAATTTCTCGAGCATTATCACAACCTTGTACTCTATTGAATTCTTCACCCTTTAAGGCGCAGTACAAGGTGTTCATTACTTTGTCATTTAGACTTAATTTCCTTAAGTCATTATCATCATATTCATTACTCGGTTTAGGTATATTAATGTCATTCTCAGTTTTTATTGGCATGTATGAACCATTTTCAATTATATTCCATATGCTATAGTCCATAGCTTGGACAAAAATTATCATCCTAGTTTTCTAATATACATAGTTATTTCCATCAAATAGTGGAGGTCTAGTAATAGATTGACCCTCTGTGTGTGATTTGTTCATATTAAAAGCCATAATTCAAATTACCCAAAAACAACAGTAAATATAGGTTAATCAATTTAAATACCTGCTCTGATACCAATTGTAGGATCGAGATTAACCTAAGTGGGGGGTGAATTAGGTTATTTAAACTTTTTAATTACTAAGTCAAATTTTTGCGAATTGTTTAGTTATTTCCAAACTCTAGTGCGGAATTCTTAAACAAATAAATAAGAATTTAGAGTAAGAGAGTGACACCGGTTCAGTAACGCGGTTCGGCCAACCTTGCCTACGTCTGCGCTTCAAGGTTCCTCCTTGAAGATCTTTCCCGCTCAAACCTTGAGCTTCACTCCAATTGACTTACGGGTGTCAACCAAACCTTTTGACTCTTTTCTTGAAGGAGCGTCACCCCTTTTACAATGATCGTTCAAGTAGAACAATTACAATTTGTACGGTTATAAAAACCAACTCACTCAATATCAAGAAAGATATACAAGTTTAGTAGTAGGATTTGAGAGAGTAAAAAGTTTCAAGAATAAATTTGGCAGCACTTCGGCGTAGTTTTCTCTCGTCAAAAATCGTCTTCTCAAAATGAGATCGCTTCATCTATTTATAGGTTGCTGCTGATCTGTCCAGTTGGGTCGACACAATTCCTACAAACACTAGCCGGTAGACACATAAAAAATATAGCCGTTGAGAATTTTCTAACCGTTGGTGTTGTTCTGCTAAATTGGGTTGACACATTTGTTGTTGGGGTCGACACAAATTCTTCTCTGGAATCTTTGGGTCGACACAACCTTTGTGCGGTCGACATAACCTTGAAGAATCCTCTCTTAGAAAATCTGGGGTCGACACAGATGTTGGTTGGGGTTGACAAAAATCTAACGGATTCATCTCTGGAAAAGCTAGGGTCGACACAAGTAGGATGGGGTTGACAAAAATGGGTTGGGTCGAGACATATTTTGAACGTTAGGGTCGACGTGTAAAATGCAGGCAGGGTCGACACACAGATTTTGGTAAGGTCGACACAACGTCTTTTCTAGGGTCGACACCTACTGTTTGGATGAGTCGACACATTTGCACGATGTACTGCCTTTTTGGGTCGACACAAGACTTATAGGTGGGTCGACACAATTGGAAAGACTCGACCTCTGTTTTTCTAAGGGTCGACATAAAACACTAAGGGTCGACACAAGTTATGAAAGGCTAAGCTTCTGGATTTTCTAAGTGTCGACACAAGGACACTAAGGGTCGACACAAGGACACTAAGGGTCGACACAAACTGCATATATATTTGAAATTTCTGCAGCACTTAAACAAATTGTTAGACTTTAATTGTACCCTTCAAAGAGAGTATTTCTCATGAATGGTTAAGTCTAATTTAAGTATTGTAAAGTAGTTTATTTTATCTATTTTATCTTTCATGCTCATCTTACATAGTTATCATAAAAAATAATTGATTGCTTTAAAAAACACTTTTAAAGCCAACAGAGTCGTGTGCCCGACAGATTTTTGACGTTGATGACCATATTTCTCTTCATTTGCTTTTCGTTTTAACTTTCATAGATTATATGAACTCTGTTGATTTTTTAACTAAATTTGGATTATTGAGATTAGGATTTGCGAGTTTCAATTATTATTTGGGAAACTTGCGGATATTTACAAATGAGATTTATCATGTTTTTATTCCATAAATCATCTTCTGCTTGCATATGATGATGTCTAGGATGATATTTAAGACGCCATTAAGTATTCATTTAGATGTCTGCTACATCATATAGGTAGTTAAATCTAGCGACACAATTTAACTCAGAGTACTTTCATAATATTCATTCAAGTTTATATGGTTAAAAGAATAGTGCTATAAAATAAATCACGAGTAATATTTCACGTAGGTGTGAAAGAACTAAATGAGAAGCGATGTCAGCCCTAGTTCATTAGATATTTTTTACCGAATCATATTGATGTTGTAATAACCGTCGTAGCATTATATAGCAGTTTAAGTAGTCTGAAAAAACCTGTTCAAGATTTTTTTTTTTATTAAATTCAACCACTATTTTACTTTTCTGTAATTTTTTGTAATTATTTTTATGTTAGTTTAGGAAAACTAAAAATCTAAATTTTATTCTTTATAATAATTCACGACCACTATTAGAAATTAACTTGCCCTCGTTGAATTCATATTCTATTACTACGTTGCGACAAGTGTACTTGTGTTAATTTACGAGTATATTTACATGCAATATAGACCCACATTTTCCTATGAAGCTAAGTTCTTCTTGTACTTATTTGATCCATATTCAAAGTAAACTTAGCTAAATTCTAAAATCTCTTCACCAGTTTTCATCAATTATTCATTCTCGAAATCTTTACCATTGATTATAAAACTAGTATCGTGGTAGCCGATGTAATTCGCTTCATTCTCCATATCAAAGAAGTGGGCGGAACAAGCACCAATCCGCTATGAAAACCAAATGGTGTGATTTGTGTTCCAAATTTATGGATTGAGTTTCAAAATTTTTAGAATTCTACGTTCACATAGATATTCCATATTTTATTTCGAAATTTTTAGGATAATTTCAGCTGTGTGGCCCCCAGCATTAAAAGAAAGCACTTTTTGTCCAAATGTCTATCCTTGACTTATTGATGGTATTTAACTCCAAGTCAACGAACAACTATCCCCCTTTTTGATTTCTCATTATTTATTTATTTATTTCAGCATTTTGGTTATTGAATTTATCAGCGAAAAATAGTATTTAATATAATAAATGGAGTGACTAAATTTCAAACCGGATCTTACGCATTTATTGCCATTGTCAAGTTGCTTAAAACTTCCAAATCATGTCATATTCATTAATTAATATTAATTTAATTTTGGTAAACTCCGGCTCGCTTCTTTCACGCTCGTTCTTGTTTAAACTTCCCCTCAACCAGTTATCCAAATCTCATGTCTACCAATTAAAGACACGAGGAACCCCACTGCTGAACCATCTCCCTTCTCCCACTTTCTTTCTGCCAAAAAGGGTTGCCGTAGAATGGGGAAAGCTCGACGGCGGAGCAAGCTTATCAGAATCATCACGACGCCGATTAGAATTCTAGGAAAAGGGAGAGACTTGTACGTGCGAAGCATTACGAGTTGTGCTGGCGGCGGAAACTACGGCTATGCTGTCGGCTACCAAGGCGTCGATTCCGTTGCCTTCCCACAGAGCTTCAGCGTTGGCTGGCGTCGGTCGAGCGACGTGGATGATTGCAAGGAGCCGGCGAAGGCTGCGTCTGTGAAGAGCTTGGGCCTTTCCGTTTGGAAGATCGGACAGGAAGATTTGCCCAAAAGTTGCGGCGGTCAAATGGGGGTGATTGACGAAGACAAGGTTTGCGAATTTGGAGAAGATAACGGCATTCTCAAGGCGGCGTATCCGAGAAGTAGAATCTCCGCCGTCGCGGGAAGAATTGGCCGTTGAATTCTGACGACTCTTCTATCCATTTTACAGTGGATTTCTGCTGTATCAAGTTCGTCATGTACTAGAAAGGCGTTGCAAATGGATTGGTGGAATCGGATCTATGTTCCAGCAACTTAGTTTGAAGGCAGGCTCGTCGGTTCTTCCTCTACTGCGGGAAGAAAACACAGTGGGGGTTTTAGTTTTTGACTTTTGAAGGTCTGTAATGAAAATAAATAAATAAGGCAAAGCTTGGAAAGAATTAATCTGCCTTTATGGAAATGAAGAACAGAAGGCTACACAGCCTTCCAAAATAGACCGGAAGCTTAAAAGAAACATATCTGATCGGCTAAGATATCCAACCCAGTATTCAGGTTGAATTTGGTTAAGATTTGGATAATTAAATTTGGGTCATGCTTCGAGTTAAGCAAGTTTTGATACGAGTTAGATACAGGTTAAATGCAGATTGGGTGAAGTTTGACAAGTCATGAGTCAATAAAACTAACAAAATTTTGAAACTCCATAAATAAATAGAATTTTAGTTTAGAATTACAATTATTCAAAAAATTAAATCGGGAAAATTTAAAACGTACTTCTCTATGCCATTGACTCATAGACCTTGAACATAAATTGAGCTCATCATATGCATACCAAATACAACAAACCGAAAGGCAATCCGCCAAATTTTATTAAATTGAAAAAACTTCAGTTTGGTTCGGGTTATGTACAAATTAACTGAAAACCGATTCGACAGAGTTAAGATTTGGGTTCTAAATTATAATTAACTGATCCAAACTTACTTCTTAAGTAGGTTCGGTTCGTTTCAGTGGGTCAACCCGACCAGCCCTACTTATAATTGGTTTTTTCTTGCAAGAGACCATGACACAAGTCTTGAATATAGAAAAAAATATACCCAAGTCTGCTTTTTCTATCATCCAGGTAATCACAAGTTGTGTAGGCTATAAACTTAGTATTTCCTCACATCCCGTAGAAATAATTGATCTTTGTAAATAATTGAACACTCTTTTTGCTAGTTATAAATAAAGCTTACTGCAAACACAAGATCCAGAAAGTTGCACTGAAGTACATGAAAGCTCCTATAAGTTGCTCAGCATAAGTCTGGTCTGTTTCATTTCTGTCTTGGTCCTTGTAGAGCTTGAAACCAGAAATAATTGGAGTTTAAACGAAATTGCTTTGATTCGTTTCAAAGCATTTCAATGTATCCCAAACACACCTTTTTTACTAATAAGCATGCCATCTCATTTTTGCATAATTTCAAAGTTTTCTTTTGTTCATCAGTAAGAATTGCAATGCCTACTGCAGCAGGAGCTCTATTTTCTATCACACTCCAATAATCTTTTGATCCAAGAAAAGTCTCCATGAGCTGCCCAATAATCCTCTTACTTGACTTTGATACCAAATTAAAGAGCATAGATAAGATAAAGAGCTTTGGAGAATTGACAAACGATCTCTAGAAGAAGACCCAGCTCCCTTGTAAGGAGGTCTGCCTCCTCCTAGCTTTCACCAAAAACTTAGCTCATTCTTGATTTTTTTTAAACCATGTCAGCCTCTTTCACTCTCAAGTTTACTGCAATCCCAGACTTTGTAGGGATTTCCTTCCCTCTCCAATATCCCTTGTCTTGGTATTAATACCTGAATGTAAATTTGGTATTACCAGACAAGTCTTGAGCAACTCTCTAGGAATTCAATCCAAATAAAATCAAAACCATTGCCCTTCCTTTTACTTCGTTTTAAGCTACGAAAGTAACAAAGCAATGTAGTGTTTTTTATTCAAAAAGAAAAAATCTGGTCTTCTACCGGCCCCTGTATCACTACATTTTCCTGGTATTTACTTGTGTACTGATGTTTTCACCGGAAAAAGTTGGCTTCTTCAAACCAGAGAATTCCTTGTGTTATTTTTAATCATCGGTGTTACAAATAACTTGGGCTGACTGTTCCCAAGTGCTCCCATCTTAGCACATGCATCATGATGTCCAAAAACAAAGGATCTCTCGATGCTTCCTCTAAGGAAAGATGAGTGGCAATGTTGGCCCAATTGTTAGGCGCTTGGTTAGCCTGTGCGCTTGGCGTGACTCCTTTAGGCATATCATGACTATAATCGAAAAACTAGTTCTGTTTTGTGCAAGGATCGCTTAGCCACAAGTTACAACAGGGGTCCCCAAGGGTACGGAATGGAGAAGATATGAGGCAGATTTTGGAATTCTTCGCTATTGCTGTCAAGATAGTGGTGGTGGCAGTTCCCGAAGGGCTTTCTTTGGCAGTGCCATTAAGCCTTTCTTTTGCCATGAAAAAAATGATGAATGAGACAATGCACAAGTCAGGCACCTTGCAGCCTGGAAACAACAAAATTTGCCTGCATTTGCTCAGAAGTCATTAAAGTTGTTACTGGCAAATGACCTCACAAGATTGATCATCATTACTTGAACAAACCCATGAAAAAGAAATCTCATAAGCTATGAAATTGCAGACAATGTGAAAGAACTTTCACTTGATCTATAAAAAAAAGGGTATAACCACTTTTAGGTCTAAGTTTTGGGGAAAATTATTCCAAGGCTCATCGGACGTCTGAATCCTTACAACTTATATATTCGTTCAGTTTGTTATTTGATATTAGAAAGTTTCATATATATAAGAATGACCGGTAGCTTGAGCAACTAGTGACAACATATGATAAGGAACGTCGCTGAAGAAGAAAAAATAAAACAAATATGAATTGGGTATACGATCCAACCTACGGAGGTTAATAGTCGATATGCAAAGACGTGACTATGCGGGAAGATGACATATGACAACCTTCAACCGTTTGATAGTGGATACGATATAGAGATTCAAATATGAAAGTTTTGAATATGTAACCCCACTCAAACAATGATGATGCGAATAAAGTTTTTAAGCTTTCTTGGAATAGCCGAGAGCGAGTTTTACCTAAAAAAAGTATAAATCTATTAAGGATTAAAAGATTAAATTACCTAAAATGCCTTACCAAATGGGTACAAAATGACCTTCAAAAGAAGTGACCTTAAGCGGCTAACAACAATTTGCGTAGAGGGATGTCCATGACGCCTTCATGCTTTGAAAATGCACGATGAAGAAATAATTCAAATAAAAATATTTTTTTTGATAGTGATACTTGTGCTCGAGTCTTAAAAAATTGACTAGCATCGGTAAGATGAGTGATCACTAACTATGCTAATTGATTCAAGAGTCAACGTATGTGAGGGATCCCCTACATCATCGAAATTGTAATGAATGATCACAATTTTACCATAACTACAAGTGTTGCAATTAGAAGTCAGTTAGAAGTGCGTAAGTTGAATGAAGGATTTGGCGACGCGAAATTTTAATTTCTTTGGTAGTATGCGGGGAAACTAATGCGACTAACCCTGGCAGCAAAGTCAGCATCCATGCCCGATTGTTGTATGACACAAGTGAAAGAATTGTTTCTGAATTCAAACAAATACATGTGTGCATGTTAGTATGCATGCGAGCAATCATTGAATTTGTTAAACCAATTATATGTCTGGCTGGTTGTTATCTCAAAAGTATGTGTCTGAGTCATCTATTGATGGCAGTCTGTATTGATTCAGTCGATGAACTCTATCATGTTGCATATGCAGTAGTAGAGTCGAAATATGAAAATTAATGGAGTTAATTTCTTCATTAACTAAGACAAGACCTCAATAATCTGAGTGGATTTGAGTGGACTATAATATTAGAGAGAAGGAGCTTGTAAATGTAGTTAATGAGAAGTTTGGTAATGCTCATCGTAGATTCTGTCTCAGACATTTATATGAAAATTTAAAAAGAAAGAAGAAGTTTTCGTGGTGAAATATACATAGATGTTTCCTGGACAGCACATGTCTCGATTGAAGTCGGGTTTGAAAGACACATGACAAGGTTGCACACACCTTATCGTTGATTCCAAAATGTGATATGAGTTTGAATAATCTTAACGAGTCATTTAACAGCATTATCCTTGCAGCTCGAGACAAACTTATCATCAGAATGCTGAAGATGATAAGAAAATTCATGTCGATTCGTATTGTGAAAAGGCCATGAGAAGATGCTTCGATTGTCGGATATGCTATGCCCAATAATATGGAGGATATTAAATAAATTCATCATTAATATGAGTAATACGACCTCCAACTGCTACATATAGGAACTGACAGGGATCTCGTATGTACATGTTATTTCCACTATGCAGTGAATGTGTGCACCAATCGATAACTACGTTCATCGATTCTATCATCAGGATACATATCTAAGTATGTATTCATTCTACATTTCACATATTGCTTAGCGAGACATGGGGCACTACAATACTGCACGAGTTGGTACTTTAATGTCTCTAAAAATCAGATGTAGATTTAGTCGACTAAAGAAGAAAATGACCAAAGACGTGGATGAGCCCCAACGTAGTAGCACATCTATGAGCTGAAGAATAGGAATGGTGCATGTGGGACATGCGACAAGAGCGGACATAACAAGAAATCATGTCTCAGGAGAATATCCACCCCAAACCACACGCTAATCGGATGCAGAGGAGGATGTTCATGAGATTCAACCTTAGTAATACATTATATATAAATTCATATGACTTTCCAACTCACGATGCCCGTCGCGGGGAAGAATAGTATGAAAAATCTTGTTGTGTATCACTCGGGAGACCACGTTGAGCTCATTTGCTTTTAGTTTTACAAAAGTCTCAAGTGTGCTATCATACACCTTAATCGACCTCAAGAAGTATGCTCCGGACACATCCATAATAAAAGGTGGAGCACAGTAGAATTATAATACATTTCTCCCTCATAATTGTCTGAATCGTCTGAGTATCCGATCCCACGGTTGATGTACTCTATTTTAATCAGCACCTCTCAATCAAAGATAAACAACCTCCTATTGTTACTCTCATTATCTATAACAAGGTTAACGTAAAATATTCGCACTAATCGCTCTGCAAATGAGCCACATAACTTAAAAAATTGAGCATACTTCAATAAAGTTCATCTACTGTAATGGTCATATCAATTATTATTTGATACTTCAATAAATGTTTTTAAATAATTAACTTAGAGAATGAACTCATGGTCTATATAAAACTTTTATCTCATTGTTTCAACCACATAATAAAGGTAATTATTAATGGCACCTCATAGTTAAGGGTGTTTATTTTGTGATACTTTAAATTTTTAGTTATATCAATTGACATCTCGAAACATGATTGATTTATAACTAACACATTAAACTTTTAATTTATCAATTGATACTTAGAAATTCTGTCATTTATTAACGGACACATGATCATGAAATTTAAATCAATTAAGCATTCTTTACATCTTAATTTTGAATCTACTCTATCATTCTTAATTAAGATAATCGAAAACAAGAAATTTAAATGAAAAAAATTAAAATTAAGTATAAAAGATGCGTAGTAACAAAAAATTTTGTTTCACAAAGTGTTCTCTTCCAAGCCACACTAAACTAATACACTTACATAAGTATTGTCTTTAATTCATTTTCGTACACTGTATTTTATCATACTTGATTAAGATGATCGAAAACGAAAAATTTGAATAGCAAAAACTAAAATTAAGTATAAAAGATGCGTAATAACAAAAATTTATGTTTCATAAGTAGTCTTTAAAGCCACACTAAACTAATACACGTCCATAAGTATTGTCTTTAATTCATTTCCATACACATTTTTGGGACACTTCATCGAGACCATTAGATATTTGTTCAAAACACAGAACACCAACCACTAGCAAGATCTCTTTGTCCAGCTAACCAATCTTCGTGTTGATAATCGGGTGTGTTCATCAAACGAAACAAACCTTCTCGCTTTGATCCCGTCTCGAAAAATTTAAACTTGAGATGCCTCTGCCTCGCAGACTTATTATTGTGTATTCTTCCGTCACGAATTTATTATCGCCAAATCAAGGACTGAATCTTTCTGAAACTCAAAGTCTCCAACATTTCTGTTCCATTTTTGTACTTGTATGTGTTCTCCCATATCAGAACCCTTCACTGAGGTTGAAATAGAGATATCTTTTGGTGCAGGCCAATGTCAAATCCATTATAAGCTAATGGAGCGTACATCCACAATTCGTCTGAGCTTAAAAGCTACAAACATATTCAACGCACCGTTTAGATACCAGTTCAATGCATTTAAGAGTTTTATGGACCAATATAAATCCTATACCTGGATTTGGAGTTGCAGAAACTTCACATACTGGACTGCTTCCTCGAGCATAGTGCTAATGTCAACCTACACAGATTTAGAACAATAATATTAATTTCTGAGCTTGATCTGCCCATGGTTACATCCCAAAACTTGAGAATTACAACCGCACTCACCTTTGTTCCATTGGGCACAAGAGTTTGTAAGATTCGCAGCCGCTCGTTGATTTTTTCTCTTCTTTTCTGCAATCTCAATAAAATCAGAAATGGATTTCGGACCAACCATGCACCAGTTAATTTGAAAGAAGTGATTTTTGAAATTTGTTTACCTTCGCATAAACACTCTGGGAATCAGTCGCTGATCCTCTTCTTGCCCTAAGCTTTCCACAAGCTGTCTCTTCTTCTGAGCTGGAAGTGCTACAGCTCTGCCCATCAGATACAGCTTTGCCTTCTTCAGATTTCCCTTGTGGGTGCTCCTGGCCTTTCTTTGATTTTACAGTATTGCTGTCAAACTCCCCCTGCAATTTGCATAACAGTTCATAGAAAATGTCACTTTTTTTTTTGTTTTAATCATGAATGGATCAGGCGAATGATACCAATAGCATCAAATGGAACTTACATCCCGTGAAACCTTAGTTCTTTTCTTCAGGTTATCAGATGAGTTGGTACTGCTCTTATGATCAACTCTTTTTTCAACTTCTACTAGATCATGAAATTTCCTTTTAAGGGGCAATCCCTCGTCAGATTCATCATGATTTTCAAATCTCTTGTAGCCCACATCCTCATCAACACAAGCACTGTCATCCAGCATAACTTCAGTCCATTCTGGGAAGAAAGAGCCTTCACCGAATATTCCATCATGTGTAATCACCGACAAATTTGTTTCTGTAGGAACCTGCTTGAAACCATTAAGGTACTCTTCTTCAAGCAGTGAACCAGAAATTAAAACACTATTATTACCATGACTAAAAACACTAGTCTCTGGTTTGTTCCGGTGGGAATCAGTGCTGGAAGTTTCTAAAGAATGCAACCAGTAATCATTAATCCCTGCAACACCTACAGTGGCTTGACGACTATTGCCGACTGTGAACAGCTCCTCGTGCACCAGAAAATAAGGAATTTGAGCAAATAAATCAGGTGCAAAATCCACCCCATTTTCAAGGGGAACGAATGAACTTGATGAGTGAAAGTCTTCTTCACAAAATGCTTTAAAGAACTCCATGTGTTCCAGCACTAAAAAGAAGCCTTTAGATGAATGCTCGACTTTGAATGTGGCTAGGACAACAAGCAAGATGAGACATATTTATACCCCACGCTGCAACGAATGTTAGGCATGATTAACTTGTTCTGTAATTTAATTTTGTTAGCTCTTAATTATTGATAATTATTGATATATGGATGACCTTATATATATTTTAAGCGATCTGAAGAGTCCACTGAGGGCCAATAGCTAGCAGAATACAACTCAGAGTCAACCCAGTCCATCCAATGATAAGCTTAAATAATGCTCTCCATAAATGATCATTAATCACCGTAAGAAGCAAAGTACCATTCAAGAGGAGACTAAATTATTTTAATTCCAACAAAGTCAACAAGTAACCCTTACACTGCGGGACTGGATGAAAACGAGCATATCCAGATTGCAGGACCTAGGGTGGTACACCTGCATTAACTGATCCAGATTTGGCATGAAAGACGAAAATAAGGCTCTGCAACATCTTGATTGTCCTCCCTGATGTGATTTCCAGGGAGAGATATATATCATGCATGAACAACTAGAACAACTGGAATAATAAATGTTACCCAATGTTTGGTTGCATAGATCGTGAGAGTCTGAGATTCTATCAAGTGTTCCAAACTAGACCAAGCAAGCACCAAACAAGTTTACCAAGTGTTCTTCTTGTCCAAAGATGATGATCAGGTAACTTCTCATTACGATTAAAAAAAGCATATATTTCTGAACAACTTAACCCAACAACCCCACCATGACACATCATAAGTACTCAAAGGTCGGCACCATTGATGTTCACTTTTTCTTTTCAAGTTTCAACTCCGATCCATCTACTGCTATAAACAATATATGCACACCAATCAATCTTAATCTTTGTTAAACAAAAAAAAAGAGTGTTGTGACTTTGAGGCTATTGTACAATTATTCTATATAAACTATCTCCACAACCTTCACATTTTAACTTCTTAAAGTCAGAGCATCCCGTTTTCCAACTTTAACTGATTATGCTTATGGACATCGGGTCATAGATAATCTGTCTTGTACAATCCAACAACTACATTGTCTGTGCCTCGTGTTTTCTGCCAACAAATTCCTTCAGTAGTAGCAACTGTAAGACCTAACTTAATTTCACCATTGTAGAGCATGAAAAGAATTTCCTGTGACGAAATCAAAAGAAAAGGAGAGGATGTTCTTGGCTCTATAATATTTCAGATAAGTTGAGAATATTAGTCGTTTTCTCAGATTCAATGATCCTGTATAGAATAGAATAAATCTAATAAAATGCAGATGCACCATTGGTAAAAAAAAAAGGAGAAAAAACACAAACTCAGTTGCAGCAATTATTAGTTCAAAACTCTGCAGATAAATTTCCTATAAATAAATAAAACTTCGCAAAACAATTGAAGCGTCCACATCAACTACTTACCGCTGAGTTGGTATCGTCCCAATAATCCAAGAAGGAAAATGTCGGCAAAGATACTCGAGGAATTACATAAAATTTATGACAGGGTTCAAATAAATAAAGTGGAGAATAAAGCTTTTGGGGAGACGCGCTCGACTTTCGTTTATTTTTGGTAATATATATGCAAGAGGAATCAAGCACAAAAATGATAAAACTAACATACCGCAGACTTTTTTCTTCAATTTCAAAAGCCAAAACAAAACACCAGCCGTGAGATCGCGAAGAAGATTGAAGACAAAATCCTAAACACTTGGAAGTAAAAAATCAGGTTGCCTGAACGAAGCCACAAACACGAACTCATAATTGGAATTCATACTTCCTAAGATGCCGGCGAAGCTCTCGCCTCGATCGTACGCGTAAGGGGTAGAATTTCTCCAAAGTTTTCTGAATTTTTAATACATTGTTACTAGAGAATAATGTTCGATAGGTCTTCATTTCCCATCGGGAAACGCAGCGGCTTGCACGATCTTCCAAACAAACAAAACCTAAAATTTCCTTGCGAATAAAAAAACGAAGCTAACCATCACGAATTGGCAACCCAAGGAATCAAATCTGAAAGAATAAATAGGGCCAAAGATTGCCCAACTCTTGCAAGTTTGAAGGGAGTTTTCTGTGGAATTTCAAAGGCCATGTTTAGCCGCTGATAGGGGTGGGCAAACCTGCCCCGACCCGCGGGTCAAACCCGACCCGCAAGTTAACGGGTCGTAACGGGTCGGGTAACGGGTTAACACTTTAAAAAATTGAAAGTTTGCGGGTCGTTAGCGGGTTAGCGGGTCTGTTTTGGTTGACCCGCTTGACCCGCATATAATTGTCTTTCTCCGTAATCAACCGATTAAACCCTAATTTTCTGTTTCATTTTCGTCAACTGGAGGGCCGGAGGCTCCACGCTCACCTCCGGTGGATTACATTACGTACATCCTGAACGGGACCTAGAATCAAATTATCGTCGGTGCAAATGGTGCTCTTCTCAGGTGCTTGGAAAATGGAAGCAACGGTTTGCTTAATCACAACCTTCGTCCCTAATCCTCGTTACTACGGGTATTAATCTCCTCTTACTTCTCTGTCGCTCTACGATTCTTTATCGTCTTTCTCCCGCAGTGCTTTCCTTTGGCATCGTCTGATTGGAACCAGAGTTCTCGGAGCTTCCCACGACGGCTCTTCTTTTCTC
>QAOC01000803.1:27264-39911 GCA_003255005.1 Begonia fuchsioides
CTGACATTGACACCGAGTCACAAACAGGAGCAAATCCAAATCTTCAACATCAAGATTTAACCGTAGACGAAGAATTGCCAATGATTATTGAGTAGTTGAGATGTATTATGGATTAAACAGTTACACATTTTCTGAATTTTTAAGTTGTTATTTAATGGTTGGATTTATGATTGTTGAGATGACAATTAGATTAGTTAGTTGTAGATCTATTTTGATTAGAATATGGATGATTATTTAAATATATTGAATTGATTGTTTTTAGGTGGGATTAGATGAAATTTTAGGGAAGATTATGTTGAATTTTTTTTAACGGTCGTTGACCCGATAAGGACCCGATAAGGAGTGAGTC
The DNA here is from genome assembly GCA_003255005.1 of Begonia fuchsioides. Classification (NCBI taxonomy): domain Eukaryota; kingdom Viridiplantae; phylum Streptophyta; class Magnoliopsida; order Cucurbitales; family Begoniaceae; genus Begonia; species Begonia fuchsioides. Next base: position 27,614 of record QAOC01000803.1, read on the forward strand.
GGGTCAAGATTTTCCCTTATCGAGTCGGGTCATTATCGGGTCAACTTTTTTTCTCCTATCGGGTTCGGGTCGGGTCAAGATTTTTCCTAACCCGACTCGAATTGACCCGCGCCTAGCCCTAGCCGCTGACACGGAAATTACACGCGCCTTTTTATACCTTTTTCAGTAATTTACTTTGATATGACAATAGTACGTGTACGTAAGTGGCATTTAGAGATATAGCATGCAAGAATGAATATATCTTTTTATGTATAATTTATTTTTTTGACTAGTCCAATAGTAATTATTTAAATTAAAACTTAACAAGTTAAAAAGTAAATTAAGAAGTATATTAAAAAAATAAATCTATTATTTTGCTACTATAACTCTCAATGTCATACACAGATGATTATTGTCATATCAAAGTAAATTATTAATAAATGTACAAAAAATGCAACATATTAAAAATTAAGTTCAGAAGTATACTAAAAAAATAAATTTATTATTTTCATGTTATAACTCTCAATGTCCCTGACGTACATAGATGACTATTGTCATATCAAAGTAAATTATTGGTAAATGTACGAAAAATGTGACACATTAGAAATTAAGTTAATATTTATAATTAATATTAGGTTTATCCTCTTAGTATCTCTTAACTTACTTTTAAATATGTCGAGTTTTCATTGATGTAATAAGTATTATAAATAAATATTTTAATTGCAATGCATTCAAAATATTTTAATTTAATGAATCAAACCTCAACACGTCAGAAGATAAATTACGATAGTATGCTAAGAAGGTAAACCTAACATTATTTACAACTATAGAGTTTCAAAGTCAAAAGAAAGAAGAACTTGGCTTGCAAACTAAATAGGGACTTGTATAAATTGAAACAAACACGTAGACAATGATACAAGAAGTTTGACTCGTTCTTGATTGGTCAATGATATACCAGAACATCGTTTGTTCACTGTATTTTGGTGAAGAAATATTCTGATGAAGAATTTATTATCTTTCGACTGTATGTAGATGACATATTGATTCTTAGTCATGATATCAGCAAGATTGAGAAACTAAAGAAAGAGTTGAATTTTTCATTTGTTATCAAAGACATTGAGCCGGCGAGACAGATACTTGACATGAAGATATAAAAGAAAGAGATAAGGATAATTTTAGATGCATTTGCAGTTAGTAGTTTGATGTATGTCATGGTTTGTACGATGTGAGATATAGCTTATGCAGTTAGAGTAGTGAGTCATTTTCTCGCTAATCCTGGCTATGAATATTGAAATGCTGTAAAATGTATTCTTCGATACTTGAGTGACAGTTCTAAAGTATGTATGTATTTTGATATTGGTAAGCCAATTTAGGTTAGATATACATATGCAGATTTGGCAGGCGACATGAATTCCAACAAGTTTATTTTAGGATTCTTGATGAGTTTTGCCGGGAGAGTCGTGTCTTGGCAATTTCAATTGTAAAAATGTGTTCTTTTGTCAACTACAAAGGCTGAGTATATTGTCATCACAGAAGCTTGTAAAGAAGCTTTGTAGATGAAGTTCTTAGAGGATCTTGGTCTAAAACAAGAGAAGTCGATTGTCTAAAGTGATAATCAGAATGCAATCTACCTTTCCAAAAATGCGACATTTTATTCAAAATCTAAATACATTGATGTCAGATATTATTGGATTTGTGATCTGCTTGATAGTAAGCAGTTGTGCTTAGAGAAAATCTACATATCTAAGAGTACAACAGACATGTTTACGAAATCTTTGTCTAAGCAAAATATTGAAGCTTGTAGGCAATGAGCAAACTACGTGAGCCCACAAAATGATCGATGGGGAAGAATTATAAAGTCAAGCTCGTTTTACGGGGTTGAAATGGACTTGACCACTTAAGCTCATTAGGGCATCTCAACCTATTTAAAAATAATTATGGATGCTAGGTTGAGAGTGAGAGTGTGGACAACCGTAAAAAAAATGAAAACAAAAGAGAGATAGAAAACGATTTGGATTTTTATGCACCAACGACAATCGAAATTCATTTTCTTGATATTCAATTGCTGGATCGCCTTGACATTTTGAAAGTAGCTTTGTAACACTTAGATGTACATTCCGAACGTTAGATATTGTATTTGTACTTTCTAAGATTGTCTGGTAGGATAAAGATAAGACTATTATTTTTACCATTTATTCTCTCTTTATTTTGTTAAATCTAAAATTATTGTTTGATCTTAATGTGTTATTGTATTCATCTAATTTGATGATCTAGAAAGAACTTAATGTACTATAGTGAAATTTTTATTCGGTGGCTCTTACTTGTAATTATTGTTAAATCTAAAACCTCTATCAGTTCTCTGACGAGAGATTCCTACGTAGGAAACTTTTCTTCTAATGGCACTTCAAGCTCTGAACTCCCCCTCTGCTGCTTCCCTGTGTTTCACTTTGATGACCTTGTCCTTAACTCGTTGGAGCCATGGACCAAGCGCAAACAGTCTAAGCGTTCGCGCCTGGATAGCCATCCCACAGTGGAGTATCTTGCACTCTGCCTCATCATGCTCGCTCACTAGTGGTGCGGCTTCTGTGAGTCATCGGGAAGTTCATGGGCTGGGGATGGCTAAGTCGGATGAGAAGAAGCGACTTAATTATTGGTGCAGAAAGCTTGCTAGTGGCGAAGATCAGTCAACAGTCGTGGTGGGTCCCGCTCAAATCTCTATCCAAATTCATAATACAGCTGGGCCTCTCTTCTCTTCCTCCACCGGCTCAAACTAAAAAATGGGTCCCCAGTCACAAATGTCCCCAAAAACGTAGCTCCCACCATCTCGGCTCCGGCTCTAAATTAACAGTGAAACTAGAAATACGGTTCGCACTCGAGCCACTGTTGAGCCAGACCAAACCACTGGTCCACCATTTGGTTTAATAAAGAATAACATAACATGGCTTACAGGTATAGAGGTTCGAGCTTTCACCCACGAGGAAGGGTCCTAGCCAGACTGGGTTTCATGGTTTTTGTTCAAAATCAGCATCAGCCTTTTGTGAACAATACTCGTTTCTTCCCATAAATGCAGTATTTCAGGGGAAATACAGTGGGAAGAGCCAATGTCCAATGTCCAACATAGAGCTGCATCCATATAGAGAGAGCTAAACAGAGTCTACGATGATAGAAGCCAGTGGGAAGAGCCAGAGCCAAGAAACAGTTCAATACACTTTATATAAACACAGAGGGACCCAACCAATTCCAGGCAACAAAAGCTAAATTATCACAACAACAATCTCTGTTATTAGCTACATCCTCTACAACACTTTATCCTCCTATTTACACACTCTCGGCTTGTTAATCCACGCCAGTAACTTCTTTCCGAACATATTATCTCGCATCATCGGGACATTTTCTTGGATGAGATTTTGTAGAGAGCCATGCGTGAAATCCTGATTTTTTTATATAAAAAACAAAACAAAAAAACTGAAGAATGTATGCATAAAATCAAGAATTTAGAAGGCTGAACTGACCTTGGACACTGATAATGCAGATTGGATGACATAGTTTCCATAAGGATGAAGCAGCAAAGTCGAAACATCTGGCCTTGAAAGCAGCTCGTTTATAATCTGCGTACACTCTTCTTCCCCTGATTCTAACAAGCACTTCTCCACGACATTACTACCATACTTGTTGCATGACAGATCCAGATAGTGTCCTTCGAGCTGTCTTATAACTTTTTTAGTTATCTGTGGTATCCTAAGCTCAAGTAGACGTTGGACCACATAGTTCCTAAAGAAATAGACAGTATTAGCCGGTTCGAATCTGAACCGAGATCGAAAGTACGACTTGAAAAACACAAACCCATATCGGTCTTGTGATAGATATGGCGCATTCGCTGAAATTTTGTCAATCAGCTTCTCTCTAATTTCTCCATTGGAGTACTCCACGCATTGTTGCAGGACACAGCATCCACTTTTATCGGTGGCAATCACGAAGCAGTTATTCACCACCTCGGTCAAAATAAACTGCGAATTCTCAACTATAGTGAGAAATACAGTAATCTACCATTGAAGAAAAAATTCAATTAATCTTTATTTGGCATTATACTTCTCCTTAGTTTTATAGAGATGGATCTCTTACTTAAGAAGCTATTATCAAACAGTTAATCCATAACAAAGGGTGATCATCTAAAAACCCAACTAAAAGGCAGCTCGATTTTCTTTTTAAATTTGTTGAATTATTCAGAGTAGCTCACAAAGTTGGCCAAATTAAACATTAAAACATTTGTCAATCATTTCACGCAGGTGACTGCAATTCAAGCATTATAAACGTCAGGTTTGGAATCCATTTTGCAACTCAGACGCATTTAATTGATCGTGCTTACAAGAACAGTCATACCCAAAAAGAGGTTTTTAAAAAAAGATAGAGAAAATGCAAATAACGTTAATGGCATACCATATTGTCCTCGGCAGAGAAATGCTTTAAGCAATACTGAATCACATGATGACCATTCATGTCAGTAGTCAATGCATACGCACAAGCTCTGACAGCTGACATGACTACAGAAATTTGTTCTTGGGTCGTGAGATGTTCCAATAGCTTCTGTACAGAGCGAGTTCTGAAGAAGAGTAAAAATGAAGAGTAACTTTTAGCCACAATGGAAGAGAAAATTTGAACAGTGAAAGGAGGATCATACCCATGCATATCAAAGCAAATACGAGCCAGTTCTAATTCCCTTCTGGTCACCATCAAAAGAATCTGGGTCCTCTGTTCTTCGCCACATACCTCTACAAGCTTCTGAACAACATAGTTACCAAATGGGTCAACCATCAATTCGCGAACATGTTCTATCACCTCTAAGAAGATCGCATTGATTTCTCCTTCCGTCGCATCCTCCAATTTCTTCTGCAAGAATCGACATCCACATTGATCTTTCGCTAAAAAGACTACTTTTCCTTGAAACGATTCAATAGAATGATAACTCAAGGGCTCCTGTAACCAATGCGGATGCCTATTATTCATTTCATGCCTTCTACTACTAGAACGATTTCCTAAATGATTCATCGCATCGTTATAATGATAAGAAAGATCAGGTAGTAAACCATTCTGGTTCGTAAATGGCATAGCGGAGAGCTTCCCCCTCGCACGATCTCCTCGTATCAACCATCGCCTCTCACCAGAAAAAAGGCCATCATTAATTGAACGGGGGTGTACAGTACCGGATGTTTGGCTTACTCCATTAAACCCCTCATAATCAAACTCCATTCTATAATCCAGCGGCCGCATGCTCCCGATATTAGAAACATCGGCATTGTGAATTCCTTTTTGCAGCCCAACGTTGCTTTGCCAAAATATCTCTTCCTCAGAATAAGGATAGTAAAACCGGCCGTTCACCCGGTTCGAATGGTAACTTCCAAATAAGGCACGGCCATCATCACCAGAATATAACATCCTATCATTATCAGGCGAAAGAGTGAGCCGAGCGAAAGCATTTAGGGCTTGAAGATGGTCATCCTGTACGACATTGATTCTCGAGCTTCCCAGCTGATTACACGAAGAAAGAAGGGTCAGATGAGGATCAAATCCCGACGAGCCACAAGAAGGATATTCGCAAGAATAGGGTTGATCGGAGAATGGGTCGTCCGGATTCTCCATCGAAAGATGCAGGGTTTTGCAAATAAGCGGAGATTCCGCGAAGGGTTTTCAAGATTTGTGAAAAGGGGTTAGGCGATATTTGGGGGATTTGGGAGAATTTGGGATAAGGGTGAGTGGGAGGGAGTGAGAGAGTCGTAGATGGGCGAATGTAATGTGATTCGGAGGAGAATATGGAGAGCCTCATCGTTTCTGCATGCAATTTATAGAAAGTTTCTACGCAGACAGGCCAGAGCTTTCCTTTGCTTACGTGGCCTCCGTCTGTCACCTCGGAAGTGGGCCCTACTTGTTGACCTTCTTTGTCAATTGTCGCTCTCCTTTCCTCTTCTGCCTTGTGGGCCTCCCCTCTCCTCGGGCCCACTTCATCTACTCCGAATATTTATTTATCTTTCTCTGCACATGCTTCTTTTTAGTGGTGTCAAACGCGACGGCTTGGTAAAAAGCTCGAACCCATTTTGAACCCGGCAGGTTGGCTCGCTCGAGCTGCTGGCTCATGGGCTCGGCAACACCAAGCCAACCCATCCTGCTAGCAAGCCAGCTCGCGAGTTGGCTCGGTAGTCTCGGAATACCTGGAGTGTGGTCGACACTTAGTGTAACAGCGGTCAACACTTAATCGACATTATAATTTTTGTGGGTCGACCGCAGATAGCAAAGAGTCGACCGGAAGACACAAAGTGTCGACCGACATTGCATAAGGGGTCGACCGATATAATGTAACAGCTAAAATTTTCATATTCAACGGCAACATCCGGTCGACCTGAGAAATAATGTAGGTCGACCGAGGGTAGCTGTTATGAGGGAATTCTATAAATTGTAGGGGTTAGCCGAGAAGTTTTTACCCGGAACTCTCTGTGCAAATCGCTCGCTCAAAAGCTTTCTAGCTGTTGATCGTTCTACGCGTCCATTAACAATCATCAACAAATCAGTGAACAGTATTAAAGTAGAATTTTTTTTAAAATACTTCATTGTTCATTATAGATTCACCGCCGAAATACGTAGAATTTGAAACGTTTCCATCTTCCGACAATAAAGTGCAAGAAGTTGCACCTATGAATCCGGCATTTTTCGTCGGATTGACACACACATCTGCACAAGCATCCACGTCTGCCCCTCGATCCAAGAAAGTGAAAACGTCAGAAGTATGAAAATATTTTGAAATCGTAGAAGTGAACGTAGGAACGAAAATAGAAAATATGACACAATGCAATTATTGTGCCAAACATTATGCTTATGAATCCACCACTAGCACAATGAATCGACATTACAAAAAATATCACGAGTACTTGCATACGAAAGATCGTATGCAATTGTAATTAAACACTCTTGGTACCGGAAATTTTGCTTATTCGAATGATAGAATGCGAGAAGATGCTGCAAAATATGTGGCACAACGAGAGTTACCTCTCGCAAATGTTTGATCACGAGGGAACCGTAACATTTATACAACAATACATTAATCCAAGTTTTAAGCGAATTCCTCGTAGTACATTGCGAGGCGACATGATAAAATTATATGAGAAAATAAAAAATGACTTGCTTCTTTTATTTTTGCATGCGCTCACGATGTCAATATGCATTATTTCTGATTTGTGGAGTGCACTCAATGCACTCGGCTATATTGTTGTGACTTCGCATTTCATTGATGCGAATCGGCAACTTAATAAACGCATTTTTGGTTTTCGGAGTTGTGAATACCCTCATAGTGGTATCACAATTTATCGATACATTGCTGATATTCTACAAGAATACAATATAAGATATAGAATTTTTAGTATTACGTTAGATAATGCTTCCGCTAATGATGTTTGTGTTAATCAATTTAAAAAATATTATCATTTCGATAGTACTCAGTCTTCCATTTTTCATATGCTGTGTGTTTGTCATATTTTAAATTTGATTGTTAAAGATGACATGCAATTTGTATCACCGCATATTGATACAATTAGAGGGGCAATTTCTTTTCTTTTCTTCTTCAAACGCCTGATAACAAGAGTATCGAGAATTTTGTAAAGCGGCTAACCTCAAACCTAGAAAACTAAAAACTGATGTTTAAACTCGGTGGAACTCAACATATCTAATGTTAGAAAATGCTAGACCGTATTGAAACGTCATTTTTGATTTTATTAGTCAAAAGACACAATGTTTTACTTTGGATATTTGTAGTTGTAATATGGCTAATCTATTTCTCGAGTTTTTGCAACCATTTTTTGAAGCCACCAAAGAATGCTCGGGAATTTATTATCCGACTACGCATCTTGTGCTTCCATGGTTCGTAAGATTGACTTATACTTTTGAAAGATATAAAAAAATTGATGCATTTAATGAAATCGTAACTTCAATGGAATTTAAATTTCATAAATATTGGCTTCAAGTACTTTATATTTTTTCATTAGGAGTTCAAGAATTTCTTAATTTCTTGTACGCATGTACATTTGTGATTTCTTGTAAACGTTAACAATTGTAATCGTTTGATATTTTACAGATGATTGACACTTAGATGAGTGCCAACCTAGTTAGGATGCATCTAAAGTGTAGTGATGCAAATGTCAACAATGCTAATGTAAGCAACTTTCTATTCTTCTTTCGGTTGGTCATTTTCATGAAATAAGAGTAAGTGTCGACCACATAGCTACATGGTGTCGACTGCATAGCGACATGGTCTCGACCGCAGATCTACATGGTGTCGACTGGATGAATACAGTGTCAACCGCATATATACGAAGGTGCCGACATCACCTTCGCTAGAACGTGTGAGGTGTCGACCGCAGATCAATCCAGAGCGTTTTATGGTGTCGACTGCACAATTAGGTGTCGACCGAAGCTCATTCCAGAGCATTTGAAGGTGTCGACCGAGTTGAAGGTGTCGACCGCAGATTAATCCAGAGCGTTTCATGGTGTCGACCGCTTTGAAGGTGTCGACCGCAGCTCATTACAGAGAGTTTTATGGTGTCAACTGCATACTAAGGTGTCTACCGCAGATTAAGACAAAGCATTTTATGGTGTCGACCGCATATGAAGGTGTTGACCGCAAATTAATCCGGAGCGTTTCATGTGTGGACCGCTATGGACCGCCAGTTCAAGGTGTCGACCGCGTTTGCACTAGGTGTCGACCGCGGGCCCCATTAAATCTCAGACCGGTGCCCTAAAATCACATTTTTTTGACGGTCTTCGACGATTTCCGACGATTTCCGACGCCCTCGTCTGTGCCGAATCGTCAAGTGTAGAGGTAACTATCACTTCTCCTCCTCCATTTTCCGTATTCAACATGTTTAAAATGGCATCGACCTCGCGTACAAAAAAATGTAAATTGTCCAAAGAATCCAAGGTTACCTCCGTTTCGATTCCAGAGGAACCTAATGTAGGGCCCAAGTTCGATTCTAATTTGTACCTTGATTTAGAATGTCAACAAAATTTTTTATCTGATTTCCAGTGCAAGTCCATTATTCCAAGCCGTGTTTTCTAACCGAATTCCATCTGTAACCTACTGATTCACGAGTTATGCAATCGTGTTGGTTTGTCTGAGTTGTTTCAATTCCGGGGACCATATTACGAAACCTCAATTTGCATGTTTTATGCCAATTTTTTGTTTTCACCAAACCTTTTACAAGTGTCTAGTTATGTGTACGAAGAACGCATAACTATCACGTTTCGTAAACTCAACGAGATGTTGAACTGCATAAGCAACGAGAGAGCCCATCGCTACTACGAGTCTTTCACCGAGCCTCCTTGTGTGAAAACGAGTGAGTACACTCAATTTCTCCGCTCTGTTGTGAAAAATCCCAACACTCACCTTCCCTATAAACGAAAAGCCAATGACTTGAACGTCACGGCTCGTCTTGTCCACCACTTGATCTCTTACAACCTCCTACCTAGGGATGGTCATAGGGATCACGTGAGTGGTATGAATTTGCACGTTCTTTACAACATTTTCACTGGAACCAACTTTAACGTTGTTTATGTAATTTTAAAAAAGGATGATTGTGTTGGCTTTAAAAGTATTTTTAAAGCAATCAATTGTTTTTTATGATAACTATGTAAGATAAGCATGAAAGAAAATAAACTACTTTACAATGTTTAAATTAGACTTAACCATTCATGAGAAATACCATCTTTGAAGGGTACAATTAAAGTCTAACAATTTGTTTAAGTGCTGCAGAAATTTCAAGTATGTGCAGTGTTTTGTGTCGACCCATAATACCTTGTGTCGACCCTTATAAAATTCAGAAGCTTAACCATACATATTTTGTGTCGACCCACAGTGTATTGTGTCGACCCCTGTTTAAAACAAAGGCCGAGTCTTTCATTCCTTGTGTCGACCAGAAAATCCGCCCAACGTGCAAAATGTGTCGACCCAACTAAATTACTTATGTCGACCTTTACGTTCAAATTGTGTCGACCCATCTATACAAATTGTGTCGAACAAAAAAAAAAGGCAGTGCAGAGTGCAAATCGTGTCGACCCATCCAAACTGTCTGTGTCGATCCTAGAAAAGACATTGTGTCGACCTTACAATATTCCATGTGTCGACCCCTCCAAGCTGAGCCTGCACTTCACATGTCGACTCCAACGTTCAAAATGTGTCGACCCCAACCTACATGTGTCGACCCCAGATTTTTCAGAGACGGATCCTTCAGAGTCGACAGCACAAAAAGCTATGTCGACCCAACTGACCATAAGCTTCCAACGGCTATATTTTTTATGTGTCTACCGGCTAGTGCATGTGTCGACCCATTTCAGCAGTTCATAAGCAAACTATAAATAGATGAAGCAAGCTCATTTTGAAAATAAGATTTTGACGAGAGAAAACTACGCCGAAGTACTGCCAAATTCTTCCCATATCTTTTTACTCTCTCAAATCCTACTACTACACCTGTATATCATTTTTGAGATTGAGTGAGTCAGTTTTTCTAACCGTACAAATTGTATTTGTTCTCTTTGAACGATCATTGTAAAAGGGGTGACACTCCTTCAAAGAAAAGAGTCAAAGGTTTGATCGACACCCGTAAGTTAATCGTAGTGAAGCTCAAGGTTTGAGCGGGAAAGATCTTCAAGGAGGTACCTTGAAGCGCGGACGTAGGCAAGGTTGGCCGAACCGCGTTACCAAACCGATGTAATTCTCTTTACTCTAAACTCTTAGTTATTTGTTTAATAATTCCGCACTAGAGTTTGGAAATAACTAAATAATTCGCACGAATTTGACTTAGTAATTAAAAAGTTTAGTTAACCTAATTCACCCCCCCCCCCACTTAGGTTAATCTCGATCCTACAGATTGATCTTTTTGAAAACTTGTCCAAGTCAATGCCGTTCAACCTTTCGTTGACGGAAATTTTCCACCAACACTGTAACGCCCGATTTTTCCTTGCTAAATTTGTTTGTAAACATATGTACTAACTTTTAACAATTTAAGGTAAAACTTATCAATTTAAAATCCTTGAGATAAAATACAGCGGAAGACTTTTATTTAACTTCATCAAAGTCAATTATATTCGTAATAAGTAATCCAAAACATACTTATACTTTAACATTAAAAACCAAGTTATTACAAGACAATTATAAACTAAACATAATATTATTCATTAGTTTTCAAACAAAACATTTCCATTTACATGGGCCGCCCACCGGTCAAAATTGCACTAACAGCCGCAAACTTCCGCAAGGGACGTACTTCACCACCTCAAGCATTTATCCCTACATTACAAAGCTTATCTAATGAGCCTAACGCTCAGTAAGTTAATCCATAATAATAAAACAATTATGAGACCTTCATGCATATGCTGCTTTATGAAAATAATGCAATTTATGTATCGTTCATTTCTTTTCTTTTCTTTCACTTAACAGTCCAGTTAATGTGGGTAATACCGTCTAGGGGAGAGTAGGCATCATTTGGTCCAACCTCTCGGGACAGCCAAACTCAACCCCTCCCAACATGTAACTATTTACGTACATTTCGTTAATTTAATTTCTTTCATTATTTGATCGTTGAAGGTACCACAGGAGAAAGTAGACACCATTTGGCCTCCCTCGAGGCAGTCTAACTCAACTCCTCCTTCAACGACCCGTTGCATATTATCACGAAAATCATGCATGTAAATCATTTTTGTATTTTTCTTAAAACCATGATGCATGAACAATTAAAATGCATGAACACGTTAACATGCAATAAAATATACAATTCAAACATTGTAGGCATTCTAAACATGCATCTTTATTCTAATACCAATAATCAATCAATCATCAAACAAGGCACACAAACATACCTCAAATAAATTGAGGTCGGTGTATTGTGCATTACACCCCAAACAATCCAGCATATTCCAAAATCATAAATCCTAATCTTTGTAATGCAGTCCCCTTAGGGTCAATCACATGCAACATTAACTTACCTTAGGTCCTTAGCTTTATTGAAAAACTTGATCAATATTGTAAACACTGCGAAAATCGATGTATAAATTTTTTCGCTATCATTGACTAGTCAATTGTTGAATTTTTGACTAATAAATTTGTCGTATATGCCACGTGCGACGACCCGGTCAAACAAATTAAATTGGAATATCTCGTGACGAAATTGAACTACGATTTTCGAATGTGAAGCAATAGTTGATTTTACGAAATCAACGGTCACATAATCGTATTGGGATTTTTAGAGGAACGACGGAGGAAATCGAACGAAAATCGAAAACGTTA
>QAOC01000805.1:0-14817 GCA_003255005.1 Begonia fuchsioides
GAATATTTTGAAATTATAAAAAACGTTATTATATAGGATCTGTTAAAACTATACCAAAGTTCTAAGCGTCAACTGAGGAATTTAAGAGTAGAGGTATCTACGGATATTTACCCTAATAATAATAATAATAATGTAAAATTAGAATGTAACGTTGAGAAGTAAACATGAATAAATAGTGAGTGGAAATAATTGATAGTAGGCATGGAACTAAAATTGGTGGGGGGCTACATGCAAGGCCTAAGTGTGTGGGTTCTAGACAAGCTTCAATTTGATTAATCTAATCTTGCACCGACTAGTACTTGAATTTGAATGTTATGTTCATGTATTAGATGTGTAGTTCTGACATTAAGTTGTGGCTTTCATCGAATTAGATGAAACTGACCAAAGTTAGGGATGGATAGAATCAGAACCAGATAGTAGGTTTGCCCATATCATGTTTTAGGGTTTGATAGGGGTGGCAATGGAAACAGAGAAGTCTACCAATCCGACCTAAATTGACAATTTAGATTAAATCATGTGGTTTTTAATTTAAGAAAATTGATGTGAACTCGAACTTAAATCAATCATAAATTTCGAGTCGAATTTGGATTGAATCGAATCGTATACACGGTTGGATTGAGTTTGGATCCAATTTTACTTATCCCGACCCATCGAATCTGGTTGATTAGTTGGTCTTAATCGATAACACGCAAGTTTGAATTTTACTAAACTGAATGAAAATTTGAACTGACATCAACTCAAAATTTTTAATCAAATTTAAATTAGATTGAATGTAGAGCTGGATCAAGTTCAGATCTAATTTTATAAATTTAACTCATTAGATCAGATCTATTTTTTATATAAAGACAAAAGAGGTAGATGTTGCTACCTTGTTCATCACTCTTAAATCAGACACACTGCAAACACAATAAAATAAAAGGAAATAAATATATTCACATTTAATTAAATATAAACATTTATTAAATTTATTTCAAGAATTAGGCCATGTTACACTTGTCAGACTGACATATGAACATAGTCACACAAATTTGCCAGTGCCACACAAAAATAAAAAATTATATGAGATATTATTGAAATTCTTTAATTGGGTCGGGTTAATTTCTAACTATTTAATAATTTCAACTCTTAATTATTTGCTAATTATAATACTTTTAAACTTAATTAAAAATGATTAAATAAGAATAATGGCTGTAATTGAACTAATAAATAAATATTGATAAAATTTATTATCTTTTTTTAATGGTCGTCTTCTCTTTTTAATTATGAATTTCATTTTAATTTCTCATAGTCAATATTCTTAATTAGAGTAATTTAGATTAAAATTAAATTATAAAAAAAATCACTTAATGAACTTAAAATTAATATTAAAGTGCATGCTAATATTTTTTAAATTTTAAAGTAACTGATAAATTAAAAGTTTTGGTGTTAATTTAAATATAATTATATTTTAAAATGTCAATTGATATAATTAAAAATATATGATAATTAAATATTATAAATGATAAAGATTGAAAATTAAAAAGATATTTTAGGAAAATTTTTAATTTAGTAATTAGAAAATAGAAAATGGGAGCATGGGATTTGAAGAAGAGATATGGTGTATGATTGGAGAGCTTGAAATAAGCAAGAAGACAAGCTTCTTCTGTGGGTCTGCCATGGACATTTCAAGGTCAATCATTGATCCAAAAGCTCCCCTCCATTCTATATTTTAATGGCAACCCACCTTCTACCCCAATCCGGACTTAATCTTCGCCATTACTTTTTGCTAAACTATCTATGCTCGGATGATTTTCTAGAGAGGGAGAAATCTCCCCCCACTTTCTTCACTCTGTCCAAGTTTTTCTGTCTCCGGAAATGGCAACCACAAGCTTTGTCAATGGAGTTCTTGTAGAAAACGGCATTCCTCTTTCGCTTTGAGTTGCCTCTGTCTTTACTCGACACTCAAGTATCTCTCTCTCTCTCTCTCTCTCTCTCTCTCGTCTCTTTCTGTTCTTCTTCTCGTGTCTATACAGCGTTTGAGTTCCTGTGTTTCCCCTTTTCACAGCAACTGAAAAGGCTTTTCTCATTCAATCGCTCTCCCTGTTTCGCTTCTGTATTTCGCCTGTAGTCGTGTTTTATCCGCCATTGACGGTCTTTTTCTTTGAATTCACTTGCTATTTCCTATTTTTTTTCTGATTTGCTTCTACGGTGTGTTTCTGATTTTGTTACGATTTGAGCTCGGAGAGAAGATGGGTCTCTACTTTAGTTCTAAGACGAGCTTATTACGATAAAAATCTTCTGTGAGCTTCGATTATCCAGTAATGGAATCTTGGAGATATCTTTCTGTAGAAAAGGGTTTTTTATCTGACGACAGTAAAAACCCCTCTGATTCACTGGCTAGCAGTAAACAGTCGTTGTTCACATGTGAATCTAGAAACCTCTGTAATTTCACCAACAATTTGTTTTCAACTCAGCACCAGTTTCCGAGCCAGGGATTTGGGGGATTGAGTTCTTTAGACATGTTTGGCAAACAAGTACTCGATAGTTCATCTTTTGAAACTCTGTCTATCAAGGCTGGAAGTGGAATAATCACAAATCTAGACCCGTCTTTTTCAAATCAATTTCACATAGATGAGTCGATTGGGGAATCTAACAGTCGAGATTCTTCGCTTGTCGATTTGAAGCTAGGAAGATTTGCTGATAACTGGGACACTCAATGCTACAAATTTTCAAATGGGAATCGAAAATTCTCTTCCTCAGAGCTGGCTACTCCATTGAAACGAATTCGAGGATCTCCGGTGAATTCGCAGACTGTTTTTTGCCAAGTTTATGGGTGTAACAAGGATCTTAGCTCTTCCAAAGACTACCATAAAAGACATAAAGTTTGTGAAGTCCACTCGAAAACGGCCAGAGTTATTGTCAATGGCATTGAACAAAGATTTTGCCAGCAATGTAGCAGGTTGTTCTAGTTTCATAACCAGACTATTCAAATTTTTTGGATTCATTCTTGCATGGAAGATTTTCATGTTTTGTGCTCCAATCAATCAATCGAACTCAGATTTTCGATTGTTGACAATATTTATTGCATAGAGTAGGATTTTTATAGCCAAACAACTCAACTGATGATATTTTCGAAAGTTAGCTTATTTTTGCTACAATTTAACACTTTTGTTAAATGCTTAGTTGGATGTCATGGTAGTCAAAATGTCTCAGTCGGAAGATATCTGAAACGTCAATACGATTTATTAAAGATTTGAGGTGGACGTCTTCATTCCTAATCTATAGAACACTTAAAGTAGATGGATTCTTTGGAAATGTAAGAATTTAAATGTAAATTTGGATAAACCTTTTTCAGGTGAGGTAAAGCGGTTGTTGAAATTTGTAAGCATTTTGACTATAGTTTTAGGAATTATTTGTTGTTCTTGTTAGATTCATCATCATAACTGATCGTCTGATCTTCCAGGTTTCATTTGCTCGGTGAGTTTGATGATGGAAAGCGGAGTTGTAGGAAAAGGCTGGCTGGTCACAACGAGCGTCGTAGAAAACCTCAAGTTGGTACAAATTCTGGAAGGTCGGGAAGGCTGCTTTCATCGTATAGTGGTATTACAACACATGCAATTTCTCGTTTATCGTTTTTTTTCGAAGATCATATCATGAATATCGTAGAAATTGAACGTTTTGAGTCATTATATTTTCCTATGATTTATATATGCAGCAAGCCAATGGATTAGACCGATAAAAGTCGAAGGAAAGAACGACGATCATCATCACCATCGTTCGACAAGTCCCATGATTGACGGTTTTCTCCAGTTGAAGTCTTCGTTCCCTCATTGTGATATTGAAACTCAATTCCCGGCATTTTCCCATGATGGAACTATCTTTAACGAGACCGGTAGTCACTATTATCTTCCCGTGGGAGGACTGAATTCTAGTGCACAATCTTTGTTTCACGGAAATGAAGTTTTTAGTGTTTTTGACGAAGCATCAACCTTCCGATCGCTCTCGAGAGTTTCGGAACCTGGTTGTGCTCTCTCTCTTCTGTCAGCCCAGTCTCGTTACTCGTCAGATTATTCTTCTGCGGCTCACCCTTTGCTCGTGCCTATTGATCGAACACATTACCATATGAATCAACTCTCTGAGAAAATCATTGGAGTAAGCTCTCAAGCTTCAACGAGTGGAGTTTTGGGGTCTCGATTGGATCCAATTTTAACTTCTGATAGTAGCGATACCGTCAACTTTAAGATCTTCGACCGAAATTTTATGGGATCGATTGAAAGTGGTCCCACCATAAACTTGCTTCAACTTTCATCTCAGTTGCAGCTAGTCGAACATCGGAAGAATTCGATGCAGGCAAAACAGGAAAGCAACTCAGTTTGAGGCCTTCGGATCACTTGAACATTAGTGATTCCCAATCAAGGTACACGATTATTCAATCTTTTAACATTTGATGCACAATTTTAGCATATATTTATGGTGATTCATGGTCTAAGATATCTATTGAATTTTTTTCCATTTTCATTGTCTTTTGTTCATGAATTTCAGACCAGAAATCCGGGTTATGGAGGATGGAGAGGGAACCGTAATTTCAAAGCCGGGTCGGTCAAAACAAAACGGTTAAGGACTTGGAGTGATTCGAATATCCAATTGTAGTAACTTTCATTTTATCAAGCTTGGTTATATTTACAACAATGTGAAATTCACTGATTTGGTTTCATGTTCTTTCTATGGTGCTTCTTTAATCGTCGTATTTCTCGTATTTTTTTGCTCGTAAATGCCGTTTTATCGATGGTAATCTGATCGCCTTTGCTTCCATACATATCTTGTTCTATTGTGCAGAAAATTTCCAAATTCACCAAACTCTTTTCCATAATTGGAGAAGAACTCTTTTTAGAGACCACAACGACAGAGACGAAGCCGAAATGCAGGAGAGATTGAAATGGGAGAAGGGTCTCTCAGAAAGCAGTGGAAATGGGTAGCTGGGAAAGATCTCGGTTTTTATCGATCTCCATTGAAAACTGTAAATCCGATGACGATGAACGAGATTGAATCCGGGTTCTTTCCCATGCCACCCATTTCCATTGTTTCTGCGATTCTCGCCCTTTTCGTCTCTTGCAATTCTCATCCCGATCTGAATATTTATCATCTTATATGAAGATCAAACTTTTGAATTGATGATCGGTTCTTCTTTCCTTGTGTTTCAAACTCAAAGCATTTCCTCGAATCAGATCTAGTTTTATGAAATCCTAAATCCTTATGCAGATTCCATCATCGAGAAATCTCGGCTCGAGGTTTCCATTGCCGAGTTTTGGAGGCCTAGAATCAAAACATTTGAATAAGCAGGTATGCACATATCGTTCTAAGAACACTGCCTCGATTGAGATCGCTTCTTAACTAGTGATTCGTGCAGAAATTGTTCGGATTTTAAACAAGTTCGTGCTGAAATCTATTATTGTATGAAATTGTTCGGTTCAGATTCTCGACCGAAACTATGACCAGCTAGAATCGTCTCACGAAAACTACGAGAGGTATCCCCTCATCCACATGATTTACTTGAACAATAAATCATCATAATATAGTCGTTAAGGTTTATAGCATATTGAACTCGGGGAATAACAAGAGATCGATTTTGAATTTATTCGAGATTTAACTAATATTTTAGATTATCGTAAGATTATTATAACAAATAATCTTAATAATCTCGTTACAAAACGTGCGTTGGGAGGTAATTTGTCAAATAATTATGGGTATAATTTCGTGATTTATTAATTCGATTAAAAAATAAATTAATATTGTTATAAAATATTAAATATTTGATAAAATATAATATAATTAACAAGAAAAGACACTGACCTATATCTCGGCGTATCGGGTCGGGTACGGGTTGTTTGTCTCGAATCAGACGACCCATATTGACCACCCATTCAACACACTCCGAATGGAATGTCGGTTAACAGCTCCTGATATTACCACGTGGCCCAATCAAACAGCCAGACGATTCACACGTCACGGTAATGTGGGCCCGCTCGCGTCCCTGTTTAGTTGGCTGGCATTTTATTGGCGGATTCGATTAACCACACTTAATCCCAACCACGGTAAAAAACTAACCTGGGTTCAGCCACGCCGCTTGGAACCCAGCGGTGTTCGGCTCGTGTTTCTCATCCAACTGGACCCCTCGCTCTCTCTCTCTTCTCTCCATATGTATATATACGGTGGTGAGGCTCTGTAACTGCGCCGGCGCTCCGTGATTCAAAGAAAAGACTTGCTATGTTTGGATCAAAACCTAGTTAATTTATCTTCACTGTGCTTCCTCTCCCAATTTGATCCTTTATCCGTAGAATGCAATATCTAGTCATACCTATTTCTTCATATTTTAACTTCTATCGATGCGTATCATGTGTAGAAAACCTTTTTTTGTAGTATTTATTAGTGGATACGAGGAGTTGCATTTTGTATTTATTAGTAGAGTTTGATGTTGTTGGGATGGTGATCGCATTCGTTTGTCGAACGTAACGGAGGTGCTCTTTTTTGTTTGGTATTGTTTTTTTTTTGGACTGAGATTTCGAGTTTTTAGCGTGATTTTTTAAGCTGGACTTTATCGTTTTTTTCTGTAATTTAGCAGTAGTTGGAAGTTATGTCGATCTTGGAGATTCTGAAGGTGTAAAGCGATCTTAAAGAGAGGTTTATTTTGGTTCGAGTGGTTTGATTTCCATCTCTGATCCGGCATTGGTTGAATTCCGCGAGGAGATGCTCTTTTTTTTTTCTTTTGCGAGTTCAGTATATAGCAGGAGATATTGTGAATTTTGGTGCGTGAATATATACATGGTCAGAGAGCCTGATGTGTAGTATTGGAACAACTGATAGGAAGCTCGGTGGAGTAATGGCAATGGGGATGAAAGCATTGGGATAAAGCAAGGTCGAGAAGCCCAAGAGTTCAATGGCATCCTCGAGGTCGAGAATGAGTATGTGGATCATCCGTGCGGCAACTTCAATTTTTCTTTGGACTTGCATCGTGCAGTTGACCACATTTGGTGAGACATGGGGACCTAGGGTTTTGAAAGGATGGCCTTCTTGTTTCTCTCAGGAATCCGCTGCTTTATCTGGTTACCAAGACCTTTCCCTCTCTGTTCCCCCCACACAAGTCCTTCCTCCCAAAAGTGAGTTAAACTTACATTTGAACATGTTTCGATTATTTCTGGTTCAATTGAATTGGAACCAATTGATTTATTTCAATCTTTTCTTGTTGGAAATTAAAAAAAAATGGACCTGCAAGAAATTATACTTTGTTTGCGTGAGTTGAATTTTCGTTTTGTTTCTTGGGGGATGGACAATAAATTCTGATATCTGGTTATTCACAGGGGTTTACAAAAACAATGGTTACCTAATGGTCTCGTGTAATGGAGGACTCAATCAAATGAGAGCTGCTGTGAGTAGTATTATAATATTGCGGTCAAGGTATCCCAATTATTTCATGCCTAAGTATTCAGATTTTCTTTGCATTAATGCTTTTCAGATTTGTGATATGGTCGCAATTGCAAGATATTTGAACGTTACTCTCATAGTCCCTGAGCTTGATAAAACCTCATTTTGGGCCGATCCCAGGTGTGCAAAGTTCAAAGTTCATTGGAAACGTTTTTCATCCTGATTTATTGAACTACGATTACAATTCTTGTGCCCATTTAAATTAACGACATTGATGTTGCAGTGAGTTTGAAGACATATTTGATGTAGACCATTTCATTACATCGTTAAGAGATGAAGTTCGTATTTTGAAAGAGTTGCCTCCTGGAATCAAGAAGAGAGTGGAGTTAGGAAAGATTTATTCTATGCCCCCAATTAGCTGGTCTAATATATCATACTACGAAAATCAGGCGAGTTGAGTTTTTGCATTTCAACGCATGTAAACCTTACGGGGATACCACCATTTTTAGATTTGAAGAGACTGGTGATTGTGGATTGTTAAATCTTTTTTTCTTTAATATATTCCTTTCAATGTAGATTCTGCCCTTGATTCAGACGTACAAAGTTGTGCACCTGAATAGAACTGACTCTCGGCTAGCCAACAATGGGCAACCTATTGAGATTCAGAAGCTCCGCTGCCGGGTGAATTTTGGTGCCCTGAGATTCACATCACAGATAGAAAATTTGGGAAGAAAGGTTGTTAATCTTTTAAGGACAAATGGTCAATTTCTAGTGCTTCATCTAAGATACGAAATGGACATGTTGGCATTTTCTGGATGTACCCAAGGTTGTAGTGATGAAGAGATTGAAGAATTAACGAGAATGAGGTAAACTTTTGTCATTAACTTGGGATTAAATATACTTAACGGTGATAAAGTTTTCTTATGTTACTTCATCTCTATTTCTTACTTGAGCAGATATGCTTATCCCTGGTGGAAGGAGAAAATAATAAATTCAGAGTTGAAAAGGAAAGATGGCCTGTGTCCTTTGACCCCTGAAGAAACTGCTCTTACTCTCAGAGCATTAGACGTTGATTCTAATATCCAGATTTATATTGCTGCTGGTGAAATTTATGGTGGAGAAAGAAGATTGGAAAGTCTTGCAAAGGCTTATCCAAAATTGGTTCGTAGATTAAAGATAAATAAAACTTTAGAGTTCTGAAATTTTGGCAGCCATCTTTCTTCTTATTTGCAAATCACTTTGTTTTATGTTTTTCTATGACAGGTAAGAAAAGATACTCTGTTAGAACCTTCAGACCTAAGCTTTTTTCAGAATCACTCCTGCCAGATGGCTGCATTGGATTATCTCGTCTCTCTGGAGAGTGATATATTTGTCCCTACATATGATGGAAATATGGCTAAAGTTGTTGAGGGTCATCGTAGGTACTATTCCGTTCCAAGTTCTGACTTGACATTGAACATTATGAGTCTTTTATGCTAAATGGAGAAGTTTGGTTTAGATACTTATTACTCTCTATTTATCACCAGGTTTTATTTCCCATATATATCTGATCTCTTGATGGAATTATTTATCATCCCCGAGTGAGGACTTTTATGTTCTATCTGAGGGTTTTATATGCTTAGTTTAAGCCTTTTCCACTATTTTTTTGTCTTTTTCATCCCAGTGATTGTGCTATGGCATATTTGATTATCTGACTGATTATTATTTTGATGCCCATCCAGGTTTCTTGGGTTCAGGAAGACAATTTTACTGGACCGAAAGCTACTTGTAGATTTGATAGATCAATATGGCAGTGGATTAATAAGCTGGGAAGAATTCACTGCCTCTGTTAAACACGTCCATGCAGAACGTATGGGAAACCCTACTAAAAGATTTGTCATTCCAGACCGGCCTAAAGAAGAAGATTATTTTTTGGCCAACCCAGAAGAGTGTCTCCAGCCATCAGAGCAATAAGTTAGCAGTTCATGATATCTTCTAGGCGAGGAAATCACATTGGTATTCTTTACTGACCGCCTTTTTTCAGAAGCAACGTTCAAAACAGTTCTCTCCGAAAGTGCGGTAATAATCCAGCATTTTGTTTTCAAGAGTTGATCTTGCAGATACAATGAGAGATCACATTCAGGAAATATCCGATTTGGAATTGTGGAAATATATATCAATAATTAATGCAATTTATGTACAATACAATCCCTGCCATTGCAGGGTAAGAAAAGATTAAGCTGCAATGTACACGGAGGAATGCAAATATAGATTTAATGTGAAGAAATGCAATTTCATGAAAGGTTGATCCCTTGTTTTCCAACTCCTAATTTTTGCAAATCAGTTCATTATCTCGTTGATATAGTTTTCCCTGGTCTATTTGTGAATGGTGTTGTTATTTTGTTTTATTTATCGGGAACTAAAGTAAAAACAGGTGCAAAAAGCGTGTCTGCTGTATGGTGAAGGTAATCTAGTCAAACATCATTATCCTTACGTTTCTTTGCACCATTTAAGATTTAGCGTTTTATGAACGAATTGACTGGGTTGGTGGTCCTGCATTTTACTTATCATGTTTAATGTTGAATTATTAAATTTTTTGGCATTCTATATCAAAATGCGCAGTTTGGGAGGGCCCACTGTTCATGTTTTCCACAAGTGGTCATAGAGATTGAAGAAAGCTTGTTTTCCATTTAATGCGTCCTGAAACGCTTGAAGGAGCCTTTCTTGTTTGTTCTGGTATGTGGAAACAGCGGTACTATCCTCCCCTCCTAATTTTTCATTGCTAAATTTGAGCATTTCATCTTATAATGGCTTGGATTTAGATCATGTTTATGTTATTTTGTTGTCTAATTTGAAGGCAATGACAGTGGTAAATAGGAAAAGTAAGTATTTTTTTACCGTTGTTATTCTTTGTCCATTTAGAACAAGGTTTGTTCAATTTGTGCATTGAAGAAAAAACAGGTAAGTTTTAATTTGAAGGACCAAATGGCATGAACTTTTACTAAAAATTGCAGAAAGAAACATGGTTTCTGGTCAAAACTTGGTTCAAATTACGTTATTTGGTAAGTATTTCCACTTTTCCTTTCGTCGGACTCAACTTTTTATTCGAAAATCTGAATTTATCTTAGACTCGTTTTGAGTATGAAGAACATTATTTTAAGAGTTGGGATGTTATAATATTATAGTTTAAATTTTTGAGTCTTGTTTTATCTGAGTTTTCCTTTTTTGATTTTGGCATGGGAACGAAAATTTTCGATTCCTAGAAATGAAATTGGTTATTGGTTTGTCCAATGCATAGAATCGAACGGAACTTGATTGAAATTTGTCTATTCGATCCGTTTGATTCTGTTCTTCGAAACCCCAAAAGAAAACTTTATGTGTGAGAATCTTTTTCCATTATTTGTATTATTCTCTTCTCTGCACAAGAGAGTGCACATAATAGAGAGAAGATGAAACCTACCTTTCCTTATTGAGAATCAATTTAGAACCCATGAAGCTGTCCCAACTTGTCGAGATTGATGAATCCGGACTTTTCGTCGATTGGTCGACTTTCGTCATAATATCAAGTATGCGTTTAAACATTAGTATTTGATTGCATTTGAATTGTCCTTGGCCAAACTTTATTATTGAAGGCAAGACAATATTCTTCATGAATAATTCTACAGTTAGTTTCTTATTTTACTTTTATTTCAAAATAAACGTTAATGTGTCAATAATTTTAATTCTTTGATATTTTAGTTGAATCAACAATTCTTGATACGAAATAAGACGGTGAACACAATCTTACGCCTCTCCTGTCATACGACATGATGACATATTACATATATGTTGGTAATTTTTTATATTACAACAATGTTAATACTTGTTGACAAAATATTTGACTGGTTTGCGGCCGTACCATTGCTAACATGTACTGATGACTTGTCTAACAATTTTGTCGATGTTCGTGCAGCTTATTCTGAAATAATCGCAGCACATCGACGTATCATCTTACAAATAAAAGTCGAGGAGGAAATCAGAGAAATTTGATCCATTTATGGGAAAAATATGTTACTCAAAAGTATGAAGAAATACACAAGAAAAAGGAACATTGTCTATGTGAGGAGTACAGATAGNAACCGATAGAGCATAATATTCATTTGTGAAACCATGTTTGAAAAAAAACAAAACTCACCCTTGAGAATACGCACTCGAGATACTAACTGTACCTGCCTCGGTAGTCAAGTCTTGTTCTTTCAGTTTATCGCTGCCAATATCGGCCTCAGTTGGATTGCCTTTGCCATGATTTGATAACATTTGTGCCTGCAATGACATGGGATGCATCAAATATTAATCACGTGTTACTTCTTTTTTTGTAAAATGAAGGAGAACTGAAGAAGGTTGCACACTTTAATGGTAGGGGCAGTTGTTTCTGAATCCACTTGGTTTTGTGAAGTCCCAGAAACATGCTTTTCCTTAAACTTGTCGGCAAAAACTACAGTTGGATAAGGCGTGCCTGGGATGGCTTGAGATTGATTGCTGCTTCGCTGATTGGTAGTCTGCAAAGATAAATATCTTATTTGATTATCATGGGGAAGACTAATTGATTGGCATTATATTATATTGTAGGTGCATGTAGTCCAATGTTCATGTTGTTCAAATGAATGTGAGACGATTGAAATTTACCCAAGGCCCTAATTTCGTTGATTCTTGGTTCAATCCTTGATATGAGCTCTCGTACTTGTGAACCTTTTCCTGTAAAAACTGAATGTACTCCACCACCTATGAAAAATTAAATTGAAAATCTGTCACATGAAAAGATACAAACTAATTTTAGTATTATAGTACTAAGAAGAATAGAGCATGTGTTTATCCACCTCTAGTAAAAATGATGCTTTGTCTCTCTTTTGATCGCTAAGAGGAATGATTTCTCGCAACTGCTGAAATCTGTGTGAATATTTTTCATGTTAACTTGAACTAGAAGTGAGAAATATTGTAATAATATTACATGTATTCTCTTATTTTACTTTCTTCGTAGTATTGTTTACGTGTCAAATAATTATTGACGTAATTGATGTAATAAATTATAAAAAACAAATTTATTACCAAAATTATTGAGTTTTGAAAGAGAATACACAAAGCAATTCATAATCAAATTCATAGATTATCATTTTAATGGAAGGCTTGCCTGTCATTGATTTTGCTTCTTCTGCGTTGTTCCGTCACAGAATGTTTTGATCTCGGAGTATTAGCTTTTTGATCGAAACACTTGCCATCAACTTTGATTCTCAACTCTCCTGTTTAAACATAAGGAAATGAAAATGAATAGAAGGGTAATCAAGGAAGATCCATTAAAAGAATTTGCACTTAAATAATTATTGAGTACCTGAAATGGTGGGAGAGGTCTCTTTCTTGACGATAAATTCCTCGTCCTCGTCATCCATTTCTCCATCTTGAGAACTTCCCCTGGCCGAATTTATCATCTCAATAAAGCTTTGATTCTTTTGTCTGGTTGGCCTGTTTGAACATTTCCTATAATCAACAAAAGACTTCTAGAGAGAGACTAAAGAGTTGTAAATGAAGGTGACTAACTGAGAAGAAGAAAGGGAGCTTAAACTATTGTGATGATTGTTCGAGGATGATTGACATGGAAGCTCCATCGACGCTGATTGAATCCTCGTGGTCGATTCTGTAGTTAAATTTCAAATCAATTATTAGATTTTTGAACCCAGTAGAAGTATCAATTGTGTAATTTAAATCAAATAGATATTATCCTGTAGAGTTACAATGAAGAACACAATAATTACATAAGCAAGAAAATTTTTAAGATTATACCTCTTAAATATAGCCTATCTCCAACATGCTCTTTCCCTGTATTTGCAATCTTACCTGCAGACTCGTCCCACAAAGAAAAACCACCTCCGTGAAAAGAACTGCAATTTGACTTGTCTTCGTTTCTTGCGACATGACTAGATTGAGCCACCCTGAAAAAGGACCCGTCTTCTTTGGGAACTATTTGATTAAAATTAGAGACATGGCTTATACTGTATGTTCCTATCCCTCCCGGTAGAAGCCGCTCCACAGATGTCGATTTTCTGGTACCAGAGAGCGTGATGGGGTTGGCGACTTCTTCCTTTGTACATGCCTTTCCTCCCCGTTCTAATGGTTGTAGAAAATCATGAGTTTTAAGATAAGCTCCTGTTGATGCATCCACACATACATTATGATTCATGGAAGAAATCAATTCTATGATCAACCTCTTACTCAATGTTATCCAACTAGACTACGCTATAAATACTAAACTTCTATTATATATCTCCTCTTAATCTTGGGAAACTAGTAAAGAGAAGTTTTTAGCATTAGAAAGCTATCAGGAGAGTCATGTTCGAGTAAAATGAATCGCACTGAACTTCCTTCATTATTAAAGCAGTCGTGGTAAAAGTAGCTGTCAAATTTTCAATTATTCATAGTACTTTTCTAAAAACATGTCAATAAAGTTAAAATATAAAAAATATATACAAGATATCACAAGTCACGGATCTCACGATGGTAGTACTTGAATTCATAAAGAAATAAGGCTTACGAACATACATTTCAATGTTGCAGCGCTCTTATATTTTCTGAATAGTGAATCCTAAACTAGGACTGGAGGAGAGAGAGGTGAGAAGGATGGTATCATGTGGCTGACAACGAAAGGGTTCCATCAGATTCTAATCTGATGGTGTTGACTGCGAAAGCCCCTCGCCTACTTTTAATCTCTGGTCCAGATCTATCATTTCCACTACGCGTCACGTGATCCCCCATTTTAAATCGATCAATTTTTTCTTCTCAAAATATTTTTTGTCTATATTTTTTCACCTGTTACTATATTTTTCATTCAATCAAAATGGGTTCTTTATTTGACATTTTTCTATGTTCCTTGGGAAAGAACAAAGACAATAAAGCAACCTCGGTTTAGAATTTAGATTTTAGAGAAATGTTCAAATTGCTCACTTGCCCTTTTAATATCTATGCCATATAAACAAAATGAAATCTTAAAAGGATAGATTATTCCCGCATTAAAATTCGAAAATTTGCGGAATTAATTAATTTTGTCAATGTAAATTACTTTGGGCAAAATGCTTTTAATGGCCTGTACTCTGGGGTAAATTACAGATATTAGAACGAACTAAAAAACGTTCAATCCAATACCTTGAACTATGAGAAAAATACGATTTTTATCTTCCGTCAATTATTTCGGTTAATTTTAACCTGAATCGACCACGTGCAAAGCACGTTTAACGTGAAAATACCTTGAACTATGCAATAACAAACGTGCTTATGCTTTAACAATAACAAACGTGCTTTGCACGTGGTCGATTCAGGTTAAAATTAACCGAAATAATTGACGGAAGATAAAAATCGTATTTTTCTCATAGTTCAAGGTATTGGATTGAACGTTTTTTAGTTCGTTCTAATATC
>QAOC01000805.1:16229-53488 GCA_003255005.1 Begonia fuchsioides
GTACTAAATTTTTATCTAAATAGAATAAAACTTGATTCAAACCAAATAAAACCCAACATTAACTCAAAAATTGATTAGAAATTCGATCTATATAATTAAAAATTAATTTAAATATAATAAAAAATATATATTTTATTTTATATATTTCTCAAAATATCCGGACCAAACAAAAAAAAAATGTTTAAAGATTTCAATTCATTTTATTTTTAAACGGTGCCTGACTGAATCATCTTAACCCTATCGCCAAGAAGGGAGGGACCCAAATAACACGTGCGCAATGACTCTAGGAGGACGTGTACAAAAACGTAGGATGAGATGGGGCAAAAGCACCCCGCACGGTTCATGCAACCTCTGCCTTTAAAACTTTATATTTATTTCTTTACTATTATATAACTTTATTTTTGAATAATAATAAAAAAGAAAGTCTAGTTTTTCGTCGTTCAATAATTCATCAATATTTTTCTAATATTTTAAATAATTAATCCTTTTTTATGCTACAGTTAATAATTCTGGATTTACCGAGCTTGATTTTGTTCAGGGGATAAGAACACTCTTCGGGCAGAGAATCCGCTTTGGGATCAGTTAACTAACCCATTCATTATTACCATTAATCACTTTTTCTGCCACGTGTTCGATATCCCGCTTAATCCGCGATCAGTCACGTGATTCATAAGATGTGCTCCCCACGTGGCCAACTCATCCCCATCCTCTTTATTATTATATATTTTAATAAATATTAAATTTTGAAGTTAATACCATAGTCTTAATTAGTACTTTAAATTTTAAAATTTGAAGTTATTATTATATATCTTGTTTTTTATCATTCTAATAGAAAATATAAAATAATTTAGAATTTTAAAAATTAAATTATGAAATATTGTTAATTAACTTAATTTTAAAATAAGACGTTGCTGATAATTATTTAAGTTTATAATGTTTCATTTATAATTACCTTAAAATTTATAATTTTTCCAAGGTAATTATTTATATAAAGAAGACTAGGCGGGTGGGGAGGCTTGGGCGAGGCATGTGACGAATCATAGGCCTGTGACATAATCAAAGAAATGGGACCCACACGTGATAAAAAACATCGTTTCTGTTTTTCGTGGGATCCACTAAAGTGAACGTGAGGGCTGTTTCTCTCACGTGCGCCCATCCACGCTCCTGTCGTTTCGTGCACCGTCTCGCGTGCGGTGGGGCCCTCGTGGCTTCTCCGTTTCCTCGTGACGAACCCCGTTAAGTGTCTCCGTCAGTCCCGTCTGACGCTTCAAATACACGGTTTTTAATTTTAATTAATAATTAATAATTAAAAGAGATTCTACGTGGCATAACTAAGTATTAGTTTCTCTTAATCAACCCCTCTTTATTTAAAATATTTATTTTTTAAATAATAAAGAAGAAAAAAAATTGATTAAGAAAAAAGGACCATCAGTACGCGAGGGCACGTGGCGTCAAACTAGCCAGATCCCGTCTTTTTCACGTGACGGTCTCACGTGGTATTGATTGTGGGCCCCCACACCTCGCACCCATATATTTATTTAATATTTAGTTTTAATGTTGGCCACCTCTGATTGAACTGAGTTTTGTCCGTGGTGACGTGGCAATGTCACGTGGGATTATGGGTGCCACTTTTGTCCGGTCCACTTGCTAATCCTCACGGTTCTCCCTAAACGTCGTCGTCTTAATCTCCATTAAAATCCCCCAACAAAAATCTAAGCATTTCTTGATCCAAGCATGCTATATAGCTTATGGATAAATTCCCAAATTACACCCTTTTCTCTTGACTACGTAAACCACATTCAATAAGATTCGATCGGAGATTGTGATCGAAGAGTTGATTTTAAACGGGTTATCAATCTCAATTTTTAAAAATCTGTGAAACAAAGAACTAGACTGTGATTAAAAAAATGACTAAAATTTAGATAAAATTTAATGAAAAATCAAATAAAATCTGATATAAACTTAAAAAATCATTCCAAACACTCATAATCTCACCCAAATACAATAAAAGAATATAGAATTGGCTTCTATTTTATCATTCTGATTCTTATTCACTCCAAAACTGACCTGAACTTTGCCCGCGCAGGTGATATTGTAGAGCAACTAGTGTTGAAATTAGGGCACCTAAAACTCCACTGCATCATGGATCCAAACCAGCCACTCGATCTCTTCTTCAAGTATCCAGCCCAATTTCATTCCACCCAACTTCCTTTTAAAACCTCGTCCGCCACCCCGTTCCGAGGCTGCTCGGGGAGCCGTGGCACCTTTATCTTTCATAAATTGTCAGGTTTTTTCGTGCAGCATGACCGTTTAGTGATGGCGTACGTGGAAAAAAGATTAATTGATGAATAAGGGGAGTGAAAAGTAATTTGAACCTTTAATTTGAGTTAAATATGCAAGACAAATTCGGAGTTTAGGGAAAGATTAATCGAACCCTTTTGAATATCGAATGATGACTCTAAACGTCACGCATATGGTCGGGCCAACCGGTCAATACCTGTGGGTAAACGTGAACCGACCGGGTGGGTTTATTTAAAAAAATTATGGGTAACGGGCCGGGTCGGTTCAAACCGCAGTTCAACAGTAAAAAACCTTAAAACCGTGTGTGGACTGTGGCTCATAACTAATAGAGCTGATCCGCGTTTCAGTTTGTTCCCGCGAAATTGAAAACCTTGGAAAAATTTCCCGCTATAACCTAAACTCTTTATCCAAACGCCAAATCTCCTCCTGGTAGATCCAGAGAACGAAGACTGAAGCCAAAAACGAAACTTGATCGCTACAAACCCTTTTTTTTTTTCATTTTCCGCCATGAAAATTCGATCAGTGAAACTCCGAGAAGCTCATAAGCCTGCAAATGGCGGACCCTCTTTCTGCTCCGTCCTGTGGGATCAACAGTCGACCCATCTGGTCACAGCATCGTCTTCTGACTCCGCCGTTGCCATTCACGATCATCTTCTTCTTTCAAGTCCGCCGAAGGTTCTTCGACACCATCGAGACGGAGTTACAGCGCTCGCTCTTAGCCCCAATGGCACTTGTCTCGCTTCGGGATCCGTGGATCATTCAGTGAAGCTTTATAAGTTCCCAGGTACTCCTTTATGGCTGTTTATTTGATTGCTAGACGTTGTAATTGCTTTTGTTTATGTTAATTCTGGGTAGATTTTCATTTTCTTTGACGAGATGAAATTTTGTTTAATGAAGTATATATGGCTGGGAATTGTTTCTGGTCATCTTGAATCAGAATCCGACATAAATTAAATCTTAATGACTGTGAAAATTCATGCTTTCCCGTAAATGCATGATCGATCCGCTCATCTGTCCTGCAAGCTTTTAAATGTTTTCATGTACTCTGATTTTGCCATTTTTATTACTCTGCGTTTGAGAATCCCATTTTTATTTAGATTATAATATTAACTGAGATGAAATGGAATGATGATGAAGTAGAGCCAATGCGTAAGTTGTCAATTATGCTAATTTCAGAGGGGACTGCTTTTCCATATTCCAGTATTAACTGATAAAGAATGAAAGAAAATACAATTCTCAGCTCTGTATGCTTCTTATTTAAAGCTGTTACTCCTTATGAATTACTCCAAATGACTATTGAAAAACTTCATTTCTCTCTGTGCACCCTGTTTTCATTTCCAGGTAGATTCTTCATGATAACACATGTTTTATCATTTTTTTGCAGGTGGAGAGTTTCAGACCAATGTTACAAGATTCACACTGCCAATCCGTGTCCTTGCTTTTAATCGGTCTGGTAGCCTTTTGGCAGGTGCCGGCGACGATGAAGGCATAAAACTTATTAACACAGTTGATGGTTCAATAGCAAGAGTAATTAAAGGACACAGGAGATCGGTCATTGGCTTAGCTTTTGATCCTAACGGGGAATATTTGGCGTCATTGGATTCAATTGGAACTGTTATAATTTGGGAACTACAAACCGGAGAAACAATACATAACCTAAAAGGCATCGCTCCTCACACAAGCTCAGATAGTTCGATATCGAACATACTTAGTTGGAGTCCAGATGGAGTGATCTTGTCTGCCCCTGGATTGAAAAATGATGTGGTTATGTATGACAGAGATACAGCGGAAAAGTTGTTCTCTTTGAAGGGTGATCATTTTCAACCTATTTGTTTCTTTTCATGGTCACCCAATGGGAAGTATATGGCCACCTCTTCTCTTGATAGGCAGGTTTTGATATGGGATGTTGAGAGGAGGCAGGACATTGATAGGCAGAAATTTGATGATAGGATATGCTGCATGGCTTGGAAACCGATTGGAAATTCACTGGCTCTTATCGATGTGACAGGCAAGTTTGGGGTGTGGGATTCGGTTGTTCCTACGTCTATGACATCGCCCACCGAAGGTATCTCGAGTTTGAAATCTAAGAAC
This sequence comes from Begonia fuchsioides, assembly GCA_003255005.1. Classification (NCBI taxonomy): domain Eukaryota; kingdom Viridiplantae; phylum Streptophyta; class Magnoliopsida; order Cucurbitales; family Begoniaceae; genus Begonia; species Begonia fuchsioides. Next base: position 20,622 of record QAOC01000805.1, read on the forward strand.
AGTAATGGTCTTCTATTGTTTGATGAAGAGGATGAAGAGCATACTCAATCTGGTAGTTTGAGTGATCTTGGTGAAGATAGTATGGGAGAATCTGAGCCACCAAGTAGGAAAAGATTGAAGAAACAATCTACTTATGAAGAAGATTCAGAGGAAGTTGACAATTATGATCTGAAATTATCACCAAAAGTGGAATCTTTTAAAAAATCTCACCGTGTTCATAAAAGCGAAGGTCGGGATAGCCGTAATAATCAACAAAGCCTTATAAGAAGCTCTGTAATGAAAATGCAAGAAGCCTTTCAGCCAGGAGCCACTCCGGTTCAGCCTGGAAAAAGGCAGTTTTTGTGTTACAACATGCTCGGGAGTATAACCACAATCGATCATGATGGCTTTTCTCATATAGAGGTTTAATTAATTCGGTTTATGATTTTATTGTGCTTTTCTCATTACTCCATATTTTTTTATTAAGCTCTAATAACTGATTTTTACGCTGGATTTAGATTGATTTTCATGATACTAGTAGCGGTCCACGAGTTCCATCAATGAATGATCATTTTGGATTTACAATGGCCTCGCTAAATGAAAGTGGTTGTGTTTTTGCCAACGCACGCAAGGGTGAGAAGAACCTGAGTACTCTCATGTATCGGCCATTTAGTAGTTGGGCAAACAATAGTGAGGTTAGAAATTGATACTTCATAAAAAAAATGTTTTCGTTTGTTGCACATTCTTCAAAAATCAGTGCAAATTCTGTCTCTTGAAAGAAACTGTTTCTGAATTGTAGCTTTATGTTTCATTTGATCAAAACACTCATGCATTTCTTGAATGTGGTGTAAAACTAGTGGTCTATGAGATTTGAAGGAGAAGAAGTAAAAGTCGTGGCAGTCGGTTGCGGTTGGATAGCTGCAATTACAAGTCTTAATTTTCTTCGCATTTTCACCGATGGCGGTTTGCAGGTATGTCTTTTCGAAGTAGTGAAAGTGCTTATTCCACTAGTTAAGTGATCGTAATATGATTCGGTTTAAGTTTACAATCAAATACAAGCTTCGAAAAACCTTGATATTCATTTTTTAAAAGATGTCTTCGTCAAGCTTAATTTTATTAGGTATGATTCTTTTTATTTCAGTGTGACTTAAATTTTATTTCGGCCAAGTCTGTGTTTGTTCTTTTATAAATCAATGTAACTTGTGGTCACAAAACTTAAGAATTATACTCTGATCTTCATGGTGACTTTGTTTATCTCATGATTTTTCGTGAAAAGATTATTTTACGTAAATCTCGTGTCACACATCTTATTCTCTTTTTTTGGTAATTGTTGGATTCTCAACATTTCTTACCGGTGTTAATGGCAGAAACATGTACTCTCACTGGATGGGCCAGTTGTCACTGCCTCAGGGTTCAACCATGAACTTGCAGTCGTAACTCACGCCTCGGACTGTCTCTCTTCTAACGATCAGGTCCGGTTTTCGATTGTTTGTACTCCATTTTGTAATATACGAGTCAAAGACAAGTAAATAATTTCATCATTTTCGTTTAGTTAATGCAAAATATTTACATTAATTGATCTGCCGATTCATGTAACATGCAGATGCTCGAATTCCGAGTATTTGACGTTTCTAATGGCACTTCGCCGTTAAGAGGAAGGCTACCATTAACTCCAGGTTCATCCCTGTCTTGGTTTGGATTTAGTGAAGATGGCCAGTTAAGTTCATATGATTCTAAGGGCCTGCTGAGGGTGTTTACAAAGCAGTTTGGTGGAAGTTGGCTCCCACTTTTCAGGTACAAATTTTGGTTTTTTCGTTAATCGTGCAATTTTGGTCAGCAGTTTGTGCTTAGCTGTGTTTATGCAGTGTGAAAAAATTGAAACCGGACGAAAACTACTGGGTCGTCGGGTTGAGCACGAGCAAGTTGTTCGGTATAGTTTGTAAAAATCCCGAGTCATATCCTCAGGCGAGTTCTGTTCTTAGTGCTCCCATTTTATCATCTCTTGCTTTTTCTTTTTTTGAGTTTTAGTTCTTTGCAGGTAATGCCAAAACCGGTTCTCTCGCTACAAGATTTTTCGTTTCCTCTTGCCGTGTCTGATCTCGGAGCAGAAGGGCTCGAAAACGAGTTTATGATGAACAACATGCATCTTTGGCAGGTCCTTTTTACATCTTTCTCCCTCTCCCTCTAGTCGTTATTGCATAATGATCTCCGATATATGAGTTTTCGAATCGAAATTTTAGATTCAGAACAAAATGGAAGAATCGTCTTGTATGGATATCGAGACCACGACACTTGATGACGAGTCTTTCGCCGTAGAATCCGCTCAAGATCGGTGTATTTTGAGGCTCATCGCTTCATGTTGCAATGGTAACCTCTCTCTCTCTCTCTCTCTGTCTCTCTCTCTGCATGAACCCCATTTTAACTGTCAATTGCGGGTAATTCAGGTGATAAACTTATCAGAGCTACTGAACTTGTGAAGCTCTTATCAATGGACAAATCAGTAAAAGGCGCAATAAAGCTCGTCACGGCTCTAAAGCTTCCAAACTTAGCCGAACGATTCAATACTATATTAGAGGTGAGCCGCCCTCCGATCTCCGGTAACTCTATTCGTTCCAATTACACAATACTCATTTTTCGCAACCGGATATTTCTACAGGAAAGGCTACGAAATGGGACAAAAGAGAATCCAGATATCAGCCTCCCGATCTTGAACCCCAGTGCTCGAAAATCATTACCGCCATCAAAACTCCACGACCATGAAAATCTGCCCGAAAAAGAAAATTCGCTACAAGTGGATGATAATGCTGGGAAGACGAAGAAGTTGGTGTACGTGAGAAGCTTGAAGAAGGCCGGAGAACCCCGTTCGGGATTAGAATCTAATCACCAAATTGATCAATCTCCCAAGTTATGCGAAAATCAGAAAGGGAATGATCGTGTCGAATCTTCCCGCCCGGCCAATCCATTTTTGAAGTCATCTGTAAAGTAAGGATCTCTGTCTCCTTGAGTCAAGAGCCAAAGTTCAAATAATAGCAATGAGATTATTAGTGCTGGTGATTTATTATTTTAACTATTTAGTATAGTATGTAATATCATTGATTTATAATTATAATATATCAGTTCGGTTCTTGGGGCTAACCCGATCCAATTGCCAGCTCTACTCTTGTTAATGCCTTTACTAAAACTAATTTCCCTCCCATGCCATGTAAGCCTCTTCTTATTAAGGGTAAGCAAAATCGAATTGGTAAATAGATCGGAATTGATGATTTTAATTTAGCTTTTGTTTTAATTTTTTAAAAAATTGTGATTTATGGGTCATTTTCGGTCTTTAAAAAAAAGCATGAAATTGGAAAATTTTTTAAAATCTAATAAAAACTGACTCAAACCCTAATAAAATTCGATATAAATTTAAAAACATGTTCTAAACCGGTCAAATTACTTACCATTTGATTCAAATATAATAAAAAATGTATTTTAAAGTTATATTTAATTTTTTTAATATAAAATAAAATTAGAATTATAGTTGAACGGTTAGTTTGTTGATTCTAAAAATTCAAAATCAGAAGTCTGATTCTAATTTTATTTTGAAATAAAATTGGACTGGAACGACCTGTGTCTACCTGCATAAAAGAGGGAAAACGTCTGTTTGTACCTTATTCAAAGTGAAATTAATTATTCCGTTGGTTGGATTCTTCGTCGGAGTCGAGCAAAATATAGTTGCTTGTCTTTTTTTTGTGAATTATAGTAAAGAGAGGGTGTCTATTGATAATAACCTAAAATATAATGCCTAAATTTGACGTTCAAATATCATTTCATAAATAAATAAAATTTATTAATTAGAAAATAGAAATTAATTAATGCAATTTATTTATATATAACGCAATCTGACCACTCACCGCCATCGCCAATTCTTAATCCATCGTCCATGGCGGATCCTTACTTTCAACTCGAATTTGACCTCACCAATTACGATTGTGAATTCCTGGTGGCCGAGGACTTCTTTCCCCAGGAACAGATCGCCGGAATTGACCATGAGTTTTGTGAACGGCTGGATCAGGTGGATGAGTTGATTGACTTGAATGAGAGGGCCTCGCTGCCCGATTCTATGGAAATCGTCGATCTCTTGGACCGGGGGAATCAGGCCAGCTATGTGATGGATTTGTTTCATCAGCGAGTTGAGCAGCCTCAGATTGTCAGTGAGTATGATATGGCTTTGGATTTGGATTCTGCGTTTGTTGAGGAAAACGAGGATCAAGGTTTGACTGATTTGAAATTGAGTCTTGGTCTAGGGTTAGGGTTCGGGAGGGAAAGCCATCGTTTGAATCTTAATGATAGTTCTGGACTTCGAGAATTGGATGAAGACTGGGAAAATGAAGATGAAGAAGATGAAGGCGGTGAGCCTTCCTTCAATATCGGGGTTCCTGCCTTCGAGTCCGTTGAGGCCAGGGACGAACATCTTGATTCCGCCATCGAGTTGATGGGGCCAGGTTTCTTTTCCGATGAGGAGAACAGTGAGATGATTTTTGGAATGCTATTGCAGTCTGAGAGTGAAAGTACTGTTGGGGGTCAATTTCACGAGGACGAGGAAGACGATGCAGCCTGCCCCCTGTGCTGGGGTTCTCTCAGACTCGAGGATCAGAGGGAGACAAATGAAGGTTTAGAGTGGGAAGAAGTGAGTCCATGGGTCGAAGAGCTAGAACCTCCCAGCATGAGCGTGGATGCTGGTGATGATTTAGATGTATCAAATTCTCCAATTACTCTATCTGGGACTGTTGATGATTCGAATATCAATCAGAATATGGGATGGCAAGTTTTATTCGATGGAAGTTATTTGGAGAGAAACTTGGAGTCGGAGTATGGAGTTGTAATGGACGAGGAAAGTGATGATTTCGTTGAGACTGCGGTATTTGAGGTAATGATTGGTCAAATGGAGCAACATAATGAAATTATTCCTTCTGGAAGTTCTGCTGCCTCGAAAGCATTTGTTCAAAATCTTCCAACGGTGGTTATGACTCAAGAGGAGGTGGATAAAAATGATAACCTTTGTGCTATTTGTAAGGATGGTATTAATGTTGGTGAAAATGGAAAGATATTGCCCTGCACTCATGTCTTTCACGAGGACTGCATTTTCCCCTGGTTGGATATCCGAAACACCTGCCCTGTTTGTCGGCATGAACTTCCGACAGACGAGGCTGAATATGAGCAACAAAGGAGGCGCCATAGACAATGATGGTAATTGGTTGTCTTCGTATCTATTGAATTGAAGTTCTTTAGAATGAATCTCTCCTTTATAAGATAGGATAATTTTAGGTAGAACATGTTCTTTTTTTCGGCTGTTTATATTTTTTTGCTTGATTTCACAATTAGTTCTCAAGTAGTTTGTTTTGTCCTACATTTTTGGATCCTTTAAAATGATAAATGATTGCATAGATTAACTATCTCAAATTAAAGTTGAAATATTGCTTGTGTAATGACTGCTAAAACACAATCAAATTCCCCTCAACCTCAAAACCTTTTTGTTGTTGATATTAATAAATTACCACACACAGTAGAAAAACGAGGTCACAACAAACAAGTCCCGACAGTGTGGTTGGGTGCAAGTTTACTAAAAATAAAGCCCTCAAATATGTAGTATACCTCTGCCCTTGAACCATAGTAATTAGGAAGAGAACAGTTCCTTTTTTGTCAAAAGCCGAATGGTAACTATACAAAGGTAGATGCTTGGAGGAAAATTGATGCACGATATTACCCACTTTTATTGTGCTATTGTATGCCATTTGGGGAAGTTTTTCTGGGTTCCAAAACAGGTATTGGAGAGCTGCTCATTTGATCTTCAAAAGCAAGCACGGGGTTCGCAAATGATCTCGGCAAGGCCATCCATAGGAGCCAAATCTAAAGAGTGAGTAAAAAATAAGCCTTCATTTGCTCAATCTTACAGCGTGATGAAATTTATAGAAACCTGAAATTTTCATATCCCTTGCTTGAATTTCTGATTTCTGTCTGCTCATCAAATATATCTCCTATAAATGTTGGGTTAATCGATTAATAGCTATTCTAATATTCTTTTTTACGAATTTAGAAGTAAGAATCGTGTGTCATTCCGGGTTTTGTTTGCTTACCTGCATAGAAATTCCTTCTGGAAAAGTACTTTGCCATGAGTCTGCGTGTGTAATCAGCTTCATATTTCTTGAACTTTTCCATGGAATCAGCATCATTTATACTTCTGTAAGATGGATAGATAATTTCAATTTAGAATATATTATTACTCTTTCTTGTCTGCAGTTGCACACACTCCACACATTTTCAGTTCTGAAACACAGAAATCCCTGTAATTCACGGCTGTTATTGTTTTAAATATCATTTACAGGATTTAGAAACCAATATTCTCGAACAGCACGAAGAAACGACTCGCAGATGAAAGAGAGAGAGAGCGATAACCAGGACGATCGAAGGGGAGGAGCGAGCGGCGGAGCCATGAGAGTCGGGCACAGACGATGATGGAGGCAACGGCGGCGCCGATGAAGATGATGGGCCGTTGCGTTCTTTGAGGATGTCAAGCTGGGCGGCAAATTGAGCGATCATTACCGGTTTTTTCACCGATCAAACGATAACCGGACGATTCGACGGTTATCTAGGCCGACCCACTACCAATAATCTCCACAAGAACAATACCCATTTTTAAAATGATGAAATCTCTTGTTGTCTCTAACAATGATTTCCCTTTCCACAGCCTTTGATATCAACTTGGCTGCATTGTGGCAATCCAAACAAATCCTCAAATTCTTGTAAACTCTCAATTTTGTGCCTTGGCTTGTCTTCAACAGCCCTGCACAAATCGCAAGCTTCTCGCTATGTCCTTTCAATACCTTAATCTTTTCCTCCTCTCCGAGCTCGTGAAGCACGCAACTCGAGTTTGGTTCGTACCCGATTTTCTTGATTCGTTCTTCTAAACTCTCCCACATCTCTCTAAACGACGCGTTCTCTTTTCTCGAATCGTCTCCTGCGACGAACCGATAAACTCTCCCCCCGAGTTCGATCCAGCTGCACCCAGCATCTTTGTATAGGCCGGTGTCCTTCATTTTTTGTCGGACTTTTCTCACTTGATCCCATTTTCCCGAGTTAGCGTAGAGATTTGAGAGTAAAACATAGTTCTCGGGTTTGTTTGGCTCCAAATCGAACAACTTTTTGGCAACTTTCTCTCCTGTTTCTAAGTCGCCATAACTTCTGCAAGAGCTAAGCAATGAGCACCAAATTCTCGCATCTGGCTCGTATGGCATCTCGTTTATGAGACTTAAAGCTTCTTCAAATCGGCCTTTTCGACTGAGCATATCGATTACACATGCATAATGCTCCAACTGAGGTTCTACTTTGTATAAATTCTCCATCTTGGTTAGATAGTATAGCCCTTCTTCCATCAACCCGGCATGGCTACACGCCATTAACACTCCTAAAAATGTGAAACGATCCGGCTTTACGTATCTTTGCAGCATTTTTCCAAAAAGCTCTATCGCCTGGCATCCATGCCCATGAATTCCATAGCCCGAAATCATGACATTCCACGAGGCTACATCTTTTTCTTCATCTGATCTGTCGAAGATTGTTCGAGTTTGTTCTATGCAGCCGCTTTTCACATACATATCCATAAGCGCACATCTAACGAAAACATCATCGACGAGATGGGCTTTCAGGGCGTAACAATGAATTTCTTTTCCCAAGAGCAAAGCCGATAGTTCGGAACAAGCACCAAGAACGTTCGATAAGGCGATTTCGTAAGGCTTGATGCCATTATAAAGCATTTGTCGGAAGGTTCGTAGGGCTTCATCGGGAAGTCCGTTCTGAATAAACCCCGAAACCATTGCATTCCAACACACCAAACTTTTGTTCTCCATGAAATTGAATATAATTCTAGCAGATAAAGCTTTACTGCATTGAATGTAGAGTGAAAGCAATGAAATAGCAATGAATGAGTCTTTTTCCAAGCTATTTCTCAAAATAAAACCATGGATTTCTTTGCCATAATGCAGACATTTCAGGTGGGTGCAAGCTAAAAGTATACTACCAAGACTGAACCAGTCAGGATTAAAGCCAGAACTCACCATTAGAAGATAAAAATCCAAGGCCTTTTTTGGATCTCCATTTTGTGCGCATCCACCTATAATGGCATTCCAAGAGCTCACAGTCTTAATCCCCATTTCAGAAAAGACAATCTCTGCATATCTAAGCAATCCACATTTAGCATAAGATGCTATGAAAGCATTGCTTAAGAGCTCTTCGTTTCGAAACCCGTGACGAAGAGAATATCCATGAAGTTCCTTCAATTGAGGCAGTTTCGATGAGTCCGAGCAAGCTGGTAATACATTTAGAATCGTAATCTTATCGATCTTTGTGTTTTTGTCTTTGATTTGCATCTTTTTGAAAAGATGAAAAGTTCCATCTACATCTCCTTCTCTTGAAAAACCACCAATCATGGAATTCCAAGAAACTGTGTTTTTGTTGTCAATCCTGTTAAACAAAATCTTGGCTTCGATCGGCTGACAACATTTTAAATACATATCCATTAGAGCATTGTTTATCGCTAATTCTCGGTTGATCCCGAATTTTATAGTCATTCCATGGAGTAACCTTCCCATATCTAATCCGCCTTCACCTGCACATAGCGGGATAAAAGCTATGAGTGTAGCTTCATCGGGAAACATGGTCTCCTCGCCCTCTAAAAACGTTTCAAAGAGATCAAAAGCTTCTTGATAATGCCCATTCTCTGAAAATCCACAAAAGATTGAATTCCAAGAGACTAAGTTTCTTTCAGGCATAGATTCGAACATCTTATGTGCTTCTTTAACTAGCCCGCATTTCGCATAGAATGTAATCAAAGCATTACCCACAAAGACATCCATAATCAAACCCAATTTCACAGCTAATCCATGAATCAATTTCCCCAAAGCTACATCTAAATTCCCAGCACAAGCCTTGATCACGCATGGAAACGTAAATTTATCTGGTCTGAACTCAGTCTCTGAGATTAGTTCAATAAATACTTGAATTGCGTCATCGTAAAGCTCGTTTCTAACGTACCCGCTAGTAAGGGCATTCCACAAAAACAAATTCTTCCGCTTCAAACCATCGAAGACAAATTGAGAATCCAAAGGGTATCCACACATTGAATACATCGTTATGAGACGGGTATTGACAACAAAGTCATTACAAAACTCAGTTGAGGCCGAAACCATTTCGTGCACCTTCCGACCAGTCTCCACGTCTTTCCTGCGCCCGCATTCCTGTAACAAGGCACCAATGGCTTCCTTTCTCTGCATAGAATCGATATTCGCATTATTCCACTCTCTTTTAATGGAGATGAGAGCTCCATCTAAGTCAGCCGATTCACCGAGCTTCGTTAAGTCCTGGAATGGAGGGAGATGAGGAACTCGATCAGTTGGCGAAGAAACAGAGTTCGCTAGATGGGTTAGTAGGGGTGTAGAGAAAGATGATTTTGGAGTAGCCCTGGAAACATAAGGGTGATGATAATGGTGGGGGAAAGGGAGGTTCTGATACGAGAATGGCAATCCCACCAACGCCATGGGAGGATTACGTACAGAGGAGGTTCATCCATCCATTAATTCAATTATTAATTTAATAAAAATAAATAAATAATCAAAATAATGTAAACATGAAAATAAATATTTTCAAAACATTAAAATAAACCCAATAAAAGTTGTCGAGCTTTAAAAAGTGAGTTATCTCATAATTTATTTTCTTCATTTTAAATTTTAAATTTTAATTAATTGACTTGCTTAAACAAATCAAATTTAATTTAATTTTTGCCCTTCACAAAAAAAGAAAGTTAACTTAATTATATCCCTTAATTTTTGACATATTTGTTAAAATAATACAAATTATGTATTAGTAGGCGACATTAGATTCATAATGGTCACCCTGAACTAGGGGTGGGCAGATCCGGTCCGATCCAATCCGAGCGGATTCCGTCGGATCGGACCAGGTATTCGGTAGAATTTTTTTTTATTTGATTCGACTTTCGGATCGTTATCGGATCGGATTGGCTATCGGATTCAAAGCCAAATCCGATAGTCAATTCGATCCAATCCGAAAGTCAGATTGCTTAATTCAAATTGGCCGAAAGTCGAAAGTCGAAACCCTAAATCATTCATCACCGACTCCGATTTTGGAATCCGAAAATCACCCGTCTCAATTTCTTGACTCCGCTACTCCGACGACGAAGTCGAGCCGCCTCGCCGACCCTCTGCTCCTAGACTCCGAGTTTCCCTCCAACGACGGCCGCGAATAACAGAGGAGGAATCGGCGGAGAACTGAAAATTTCTGAATTACAGGTTTTTAAAAATCCGATCTGAATCCGATTAAAGAAATCAGATTCGGATCGGATTCAGATTCAGATGCTTGTTATCGGATCAGATTGAATTTGCCTCAATCCGATCCGATAACACCCGATGCCCACCCCTACCCTGAACGTTTGTGTTGATTTTACCGAATATTTTGAACGAATTTTTCTGACAACCAGTATCTTCAACCTTTCGATTCGTTACATAACACCTTCAACATTAGTTTTTAATGCAAATTTATTACTCGATAGCCCTCGTCATCTCCAGTCTTTCTTGGTCGCTAACCAACTCTGTCTCTTAGTAAGTGCGATTTTCAATTAACTTGATTTTGAAGTGTACATATCAAACTATTTGCATTTTAAATAATATAAATTGAAGAAGGTTGACGAGCTATACGCATCGATAGATTGAAGTAAAAAAATGTAGCACTGATTGTGTTGTATAAAAAATAAAAAAATTAAAAGGGTTGATTGGTAGAAAAATTCGTACAAAATGTCTGATGAAATCATCTTAAACTTTCAGGGCGTTTAGTAAAATTAACCTTTGATAATCTGTAGTCGATACAAGTTTAACACGATTGCAAAAGGAAATGAGGAATATCTGAGGATTGAACCGTGCGATTTTCATTATCAATTATTAGCAAGGTAGGCATAAATAAACTTGAGCAATATTAGCTTATATGAAACTCTACTTGTTAACTATAGCACATAAATAAATACCGTATTACTTGGTCGAATTCGTTACGTGTAATATAAGAAGCCATCAAAATTGTTGATACGTTTAAGGTAACAAACAAAGGAGTTCTCGTTCGAAAAAAAAACCCCGAGATCTTTCATGCCTACCTATAACCCTAGATGTTTAGTCTTATTCTTGTTAAATGATACATTTATTCGTATTTGAATACGAAGAAAACTATTTGTTCAATCACAGTTCGACGCATAAAATCAGTATGAATCATCGTTTTTGTCGATACTCGTCATTTAACCTAATAAACAAGAAAATATGCATGAGCGCAATAAATCTACGATCAAATCTTTGCGGTTACTCGTGTTTTTGAACATCTCTTTGATTCATCACCCACGAGAGACATTAAATTCAAATTATGATTGGAAATAGAAAAAAACAAAAAGAAAGAGTGATAATTTGCAGCCACTTTTATAGAAAATCCAAAGATTCATCAAACCAAAAATAAAAAAAGATGATGAGCTAATAATAACGTTCATGAGAGATTCTAATTGTTTCTTCTTGTTTTGGCCTGACCTGAACAAGCTTTCCCTCTCTTCGCCATTAAAACAGCTTCATTTTCTCTCTCCTCTTCCTCCTTCTCCATCTTCTTCTTCTTCTTCTTCTCCATCAAGGGTTTCTTCTTTCTGTTGAAAAGATTCAAGCTATGGCCATGATTGCTCGGCCCAGATGAAGCGTCTGAAGCCATCGAATCATCGCTTTCTTCGTCGTTAATGGCGTCATCGTCTTCATCGATGGAGATTCCGTCGTCGTCTGTGAAACTATTTTCTGGGGATTCTATGTACACTGTCCATCCAGATTCGCTGCTATGGCATTCTTCTGAAACTCCGAGGATCTGGGATGGCTCCATCGCTGAACCAAAGGAGGAGGAAGATGAAAAGGATTGAAAGAATTTAAGAAGCTCTTTTAATGGCGGAACTTAAGAGGTTTGTTTAGACACCTGAGAAGCCATGGCTATGGCTTTCTCTGCAGCTGACTTAGTGCAACTTTTGCCCTACATGAACAGATATTACCTACCCATTTCGCCATTTTTAAAACATGTCTCGTAGATTTCCACTTTGCTACTGTTTTAGGGTTTTGAGTTTTGTATATTTAATGGTTGACTAACTTTCACCTTCCCCAATTTTTATTTTCTATTATTTCTTACAATATTTTCTATATTTAACCCTAAACCCTATACTTATTAATAATAAGGATGATCATAACTTTACTTTCTTATTGTACACGCTGATGAGTCGATAGATTAATCATAATTTAACACGTCAACGTATAAGATAAAAAAAATTAAACTAACAGATTAAACTTAATCTTACTCTAGAAATAAAAGTTCGACGAGGTTTCGTAAGTGAATTCTTGTAAGTTAGAGCTTTATTTGATCGTCGAGGTTTCATAAAATCAAACTAATCCAATCAAATAACTGAGGACCGAACATAGCAATTATTTGTCGTCGTCGATGGCGCTTTTTCAAATAGAAACAGCCATAATTTCTAAGCAATTTGAATCATCCTAGAGATCTACAATCTCATAAATCACTAAAAAAATTAAAAGGAGTCTTGTTTATTTAGAAATATCCCGACGTTAAAGATCACGCGATAAATACGTATTTTCTTCGATGACAACACTTCTACTAGCGACGAGAACTTAATTACAAACTTAGCCCTAGATAAAAATTTGATGGTCGTTTATTTAAAGAATTTTGATTTAAAACCAGAGAAAAGAAAAAGAAAATCTTGTCACAGGCATTATAATTGGAGTTAAGTTTAGAGCAGAAGATAGGTAGAAAGTGCTAGCGAAAGTGAAATTTGGGTGCGCAAAACCAGATAATAACTACAAAATAGTCGAGAATTATCGATTTTAATTCGATATTTGTTCTAATTTTTAAAAATTATAGTTTATGGGTCGGTTCTGGTCTTTAGAAGTAAAAAACCGTGAAACTGGAACTGAGATCGTAGATAAAAAAATTCTAAAATTGAGTAAAACCTATCCAAACCCTAATAAAATCATATATAAATCTTAAAATTAGTTATAAATTAGTCAAATTACTTAAAACTCGATCCAAATATAACAAAATTATTATTATATTTAATTTTTTTAAATATAAAATAAAGCTGAGTTAAAACCACAATTGTTGATTATGTTTCTAAAAATATTAAACCGTGAATTCTGATTTCGATTTTATTTCTAGATAAAATCAAACAAATGTAGATAAAAGGCATGCATATCAAAGTTTCTTGAACTCAGAAAGAAGAACATCTCTCAGAAACCATCTTTACTGCGTCTGAATTTCGCCATTATTGCACCAAAAAAGCAAGAACTTATCACAGGCAGTTCTACTGGTACTGTAAGATAAACCTCTTCACTGCCTAGCTAGCTTTCAACCCTTTTGATTTCTCGTCATTTCATGCAGAAATGACCTCTGAAATTACATTTAAATGCAGTTAATATTTATTGAAATTACATCAGTAATTTACTGACGCTGACTAATTTAACCAAACATTCTTCCAAGATTTTAAAAGTGTTAGATGAATTTCTGTAGATGAAAACATGAATCCTAACGCGATTCCGCTGCGCTATTCGTTGATAAATGAATATATCACGTTTTAATATATGATTACGATTCGAATTTCCTTCCGTTTATTCAAATGAAATCAAAAGAATAACGACAAATTTCAAGCACAACTAGTTGGAAATTCACACTCATCGATTTTCAACTTATTGATGTTTATTTAGGAGGCTTATACGAGGAGGGAAGGCATGGGGGGGCAATAGTTTCAAAGACAACTGGATTTTATTTTATTTATTCAGTGTTTTTTAGGGTTTTCTATGTTCCTATTATCTTTTTGACTTTTGCTAAAGTTGGTTGCTCAAATCCAATTTTAGTGCCATAATAATTCCAAGGGATGATTATAGATTGTACGAGTTTAAAACAAGTTGATTCTAGCACAAACGGGTGCTCGTTTATTGAGTTAGATGAATTCGTTCATGGCTCGATTTCAAGGGATGATTATAGATTGTACGAGTTTAAAACAAGTTGATTCTAGCACAAACGGGTGCTCGTTTATTGAGTTAGATGAATTCGTTCATGGCTCGATCAGATCGAAAAAGCTCAAAGTCAAGAGTTGCGATTCTCTAATAACTAAGTTTATACGTTATTTATCGAAAATACGTTGACGGGCAATCGAGCTTCACATCAAAAATAGAAAAATAAAAATAAGAATTGGTTGTTAAAATTTGGTACAAGAGGAAGAAAAAAGAACGTGGTGTCAAGAAAACCTAGTTAACCTAAGCATGATTAGTTCAATAATTAGTCTTATATTATTTGAGTAAATTTTTGCATATAAGTCCTTGAAATTTGTTGCAATTATTTTCTAAGTATATTATCCGAATAATTAAGTAACAAGCCATGCAAGAAGACATGTTCCGAGAAAATACATAAATAAAAAATATATAATATATTACCGATTTATTAAATTTTATTACGATGGAAGTCAAAAACATGTCATTCGAGCGAATCAAAAGAATATCAAAGCCTTCAAACACATAATTATTATTTTTTCGATATAAAATAAGTAAATTACAATGTCATCTTGACTCTAGTGATAACTATAATGTCTAATTCTCTACCCTAGATATGATGTAAATTTCAACTCTTTGTCGTGATAAAGGCGAAATGATGTCAGTCGTTGGCTTTAGAGATGGCAAAACGAGCCGAGCCTGAAAAAAACTTAACTTGTTGAGCCTGTCGAGTTTATCGAGCCAAGCGTAATGAACATTAAAAAAAAAATTCAACTTGAGCCTAACGAAAAATATTATATATATAATTTTATTTTGTATAAACATATGATATTATTATTTTTAAAATTAATAATAATTTACTATTGTCATAATAATAATATACCATTTCTCTTAATGAAATATAATTTTTAAATCAAATATAATTTTATAAATTGTTTTTATTTCTAACAATAGTTAATTTACAATTTAAAATGGACGAGAAGAAACAAAGCATGTTGGCCGAGCCAGCCCACCCGTTAGCCACCTCTAGTCAGCTTTAGCACAAAGTCAAGGTGTTTATGCAATTATCATAAATTCATTCATGTAATGATATTAATTTTAAAAAATCAAACCTTAAATTTTAAAATGTGTCTTCATTTCATGACACGAAAACTTGCACGAGTAAATTCTTGGAGCAGATCTCTTTCCACGGAGCGAGAAATTGCATCCGCACTTGCCACAACGTAATGGCTCAGAGCCTCTTCTACAATGGTTCATTTTATGTTTTAGGATTTGATTTTAAACTAATCGAACCATCTAAGCTAATTTGGTTTTACTATTTAATTAATATTTATATTTGCTTTTTTATGACAAAATAAATAATAAGAGTGTTCATAACTAAATCGGACTATAATTGACAAATTTAATATGATTTTGGTCAATTTTACGTGTCTTTCGGTTTCTCAAAGGTCTTGCATTATGCAACACTTATTTAGACAGCCCATTACAGTCGTAATGTAGTAAAACTATTAAAACCGAGCATTTCCACTAATAATTTTGTAATTAAAATTTGTATTTTTATCACTAAATTTTAATTTTGTAACTTAAATTATTGTTTTTATAAGTTTGATATAGTAATATAACTTATTAGACTATAAATTTTTATATAACTATTTTTTAAATTTTAATTTGTATTTTAAAAGTATAAAAAAAATATCTTTAGTGGGGGCTTGGGTTGATTTTTTGATCGGCTAGCACCGACTCATTTGGTATTTGGTGATGAACTCGAAATCAAAGACCGACCCAAATACTGTAATCTCCCTGACAACCCGACCCAAAAAAGTTTAAGTTGAGTCGGGTTTTAGTTTGGTTAATTAAAAAATTCTTTCTAAAATAATAAATATAAATATTATCTTAAAAATATTATGGTAAAATTCAAAATAAAGAGTTTTTCGAATTGGGTTTGCGAGTTCCTGAAAACAAAAAACCGACCCAATTCAATATTAAACCTGACTCAATCAATAAGAAAATCTGATATTATCATCACAGATTCGACCCAAAAGATGCAAGTCGAGTTATGACCGTGGGTCGGCTTGAGATTGTCCATTTGTGATGAAAATGACCCAACTGAGTTAAAACTAGAACTGAAATATAAGGTTGGTTTCTAGAATTTCAATGATTCAATTTTGGTCCAAAAAAATTGAAACTGAATTTTAGTGGTCCGATCTTATTTGTCTGAAAAACAAGACCAACTCGGACCACACCCCTAATAAACAATGGATACCTACGGATCGGTTTTTTTTTTCGGTTTAGTAAAGCCGAGAAAGAATTTGATCAGAGACAAAACCCTAATGCTCTTCATTTCGACGCTGCATTCTTTCTTCCCTTCCTTCGAGTTTGTGGTTAACGATTCACAATGCCGACTGTTAGCGTGGGAAGGGATCGTCTATTTGCTGCTCTTGGAAGAACCTACAGTGAGCTTTACCACCTTCATAATCTAATTATCTGATAAAGATAACGTTTTCGTGAATTTTTGTTGTTTGTTGTTTCTCAGCTCAGGAAGAATTCGAAGAGGTTTGTTTCAGCTTTGGAATCGAGCTTGACGATGTCGTAAGCACCTTAAATTTTCTGAACCTTAATGAATTCCATTTTCGTGTTCTAGCGGCCATGATCAGGTTGCAAATGATTGTATCCGTCGTAATTCGAAAAATTTGATTGACTCAGACTACAGAAAAGGCGATTATTAGGAAAGAAAAGCATTTG
Organism: Begonia fuchsioides; assembly: GCA_003255005.1. Taxonomy (NCBI): domain Eukaryota; kingdom Viridiplantae; phylum Streptophyta; class Magnoliopsida; order Cucurbitales; family Begoniaceae; genus Begonia; species Begonia fuchsioides. Next base: position 37,451 of record QAOC01000805.1, read on the forward strand.
AACGAAGAAGCGACTGAAGATGAAGAAGTTATATACAAGATTGAAGTCCCGGCAAATAGGTAGTGTTGCTTCTTTCGTTTCTTCTTCCTTGTTGATTCAAAAAATTTATTATGGTAGACTGTTAACATGCATGGCTTGTATCTGTTGTATCAAGTTTAATTTTTTTGCGTTTGGATTATAGAAATTAAATTCATTATTTATTTTCATCAATTCTTGAAATTAGAAAGACATTGAGTTATTATTTATTCGCGCAGATATGATTTGCTTTGCCTTGAAGGGCTTGCTCAAGCGCTCCGTGTTTTCAATCAGTGGGAGGAGATACCCAGATACACGCTGGCCAATATCAGCAAACAGTTAATGCATCAAATGCATGTGAAACCTGAGGTTTCTGCCCTTTCTACTCATTAAAGTTTCTTTTGAATTTGATTGACTGTGTCATATGATCTGAGACATCTGCTCCGCAGACTGCTGCAATTCGTCCATATGTTGTATGTGCTATTTTAAAGGGTATAACTTTCAATGAAGCTACATATAATAGCTTCATTGATCTCCAAGATAAACTCCATCAGAACATTTGCCGGTAAGTGTTTTTTCTTTATTTTTTCATCACTGTTTGCAGCTTACGTGCACAACAAAATGGTTGTAAAGTTAAATTTTTTTTGCCTCAGGATTTAGGAAATTAACAAAAATATAGTTGGTATTTGGCAATTTTTTTCATTTATAGTACATGATGAAAAAAATATGTTACCATAAAATAGATCTACATGCTGTATTCTATGTATATCTGTGTCTAAATATGTGCTGTAGTGGTACAATTTTGGTAATTTTATATTTCTTTAGTCATTAATTGATAGTCTCCCTTACTTTGATATGAGATTTTAGGCGGAGAACCCTTGTTGCCATTGGAACTCATGATTTGGACACACTTGAAGGTCCTTTCACTTATGAGGTGAATTTTAGTTTGCTTGTAATTATGAGAGGCTGACTTTGGCTTCCTATAAAGCGTTGTTGCTAAAAATATTTTTTCATCATAGTAATTAGTTGATTGGGGAAGCTACAATGCATAAGTATGTCTCATCATAGTATTTTTTCATCTTTAGCTTGACGTTTATTATTATTTTTCTTTATAAAGGAAAATGAAGCTTGATGTTTTTTTTTTTTTTTCCTTTCTCCTATCTCGCAATCACGCCTGAGTAGCATGTCGTGAATATACAGTCAATGACATATTTCATTATTCTTTTTTGTCATTTAACTGCAAAGCAGTGGGCTAACATAATTTTTTGGCATTATCTCTTATTATGAGTCAGCATTCATTTTCCAATCAATGTAAATTAAACTTCATATTTTTCAAGTATACAATCTCTTTTTTTCATAAATGCATTTGTTCAGACATAGATCGTTATACTTATTTGTGAATGTGCTTCCATATTTTTGCTTTCAGGCTTTGCCGCCCACGGATATAAATTTTGTCCCACTAAAACAGGTGGATTTAATTTTTCATTTGTCTTGTTTTATTCATTCACTCTCTATTATTTGCAATATTTTAATATACAATCTAAATGTTACTCTATTGAATGTATATAATCTGTAGATAGGGTTGAGTGTAATAGTTTTGAATTTTAAAAGTAAAAGTAATTCAAAATTTGTAATGTTTATTGAAGGAAAGCTATTTTCTTGTTATAGAGATACGTGGATTAAAAACCATAATACTTGGTGGATGCATTATGCTTGAGTAAATGAATTGAAATGGAAGTCAATAGTTGCTAAAAGATCTTCATAGTTAAATGTAGTTTTGGATATACCTGTATGGAATGGTGACTCCACACTGTTACTCCTTCTATCCCCCAAGTTTTGCTAAGCATTTCTATCTGTTAAAACTATCTTCTCCTTAACATGAATTTTTTGTAGTTGAAAGTACTATGTATGCAGATATTAAAGCTTGACTTGGTTGTTCTTGTTAGGTGAAAAACTTTAGAGCTGATGAGCTAATGGAGTTCTACAAAGTGAGTTCTAAATGAAATCTTTTTGTTGCACAACACAAGTCTTAGTACAGTTATCTTGCGGGGATATCTGAAAAGTTGTTAATGTTTTTCTTTTTTGGATTCTTGCAACATATTTGAGAACATTTTTGATCCATATATATAATGTCTAATTTGCAGTCAGATTTGAAGCTGAAGAAGTTCTTACACATAATTGAGAATTCCCCCGTATTCCCTGTTTTGTTAGATCGCAACAGGTATGAAGCCCTAGTAGTGTGTTCTTATCCAACTTTACTGGGCCCATTTACCAGTTAATGTTTTATACTTTCATGAAATTGGTTCAAGTCATATTCTATCTTTACCTTATAATTTAATGTGTCAAATAATTTTTTTCAACTGTTACCACTTCATTTAGAATTTGAAAATATATGTGCTCTTCCCATCTAGGGAATTGTGCTTTCATAGGTCTGTGTTACATTGTCAAGCATTGAAAAGCTATAATTTCACCACGCCTCCACGTCAACACATAAGTGTTTTTTTAATTTTTTTTCAAAAGCTATAATTTTCTTAAGCATATGTGATCAAAATAAAATTCGGTTGCCTTTTTTTTCAAACCAATTTTTAAAATTTTTATCTCAATATTAGAAGAATTCATCTTAAAATTTTTATAAATTTTAGATGAGGTACATAATTTTAATTAATTATTTTAATTTTGGCGGTAAAAAATTGTAATAAATTATGTAATCTTTTAAATTTTAAGAAATTTTACAGAGTATCTTCTTATTATAGTGCAAATATAAGATAAAAATTTCAAGTTATTCTGATCATATATGCTTAAAAAAATTGATAGATTTTTAAAAAATTAAAAAAAAAACACTCCCTGTGCTGACATGGCAGGTGAGTGGACGGGGTGTGGAGGTGCACTGACATGCAGACTCTCGCCAGAATTTTTTTTTATCATTTTTAAAGTTAACAGTTTTTTCAACCTATTTTTGCTCTATTTTCCCTTTGGCTTTTATTTATTTGAGATGAAAAGTCATTTTACCTACCTTGAGGTGTTTAAATTTTCATAATAATTGAGCCTCTCTTTTTGCCAGAACGGTCTTGTCTCTACCACCAATAATTAATGGTGCACATTCAGCAATCACTCTAAACACAAAAAACGTGTTTATTGAATGCACTGCTACTGATTTGACCAAGGCAAAAATTGTCTTGAATACAATGGTAAATGCTTTCTTTTGGAAATCTGAAAACGGACCACTAGTCCCAAGCTTTTAGTGATAAGTGAATTTCCTTGTCAGGTAACAATGTTTTCAGGCTACTGTGAAAGGAAGTTCGAAATTGTTCCAGTTGAAGTTATAGATGCTAATGGGAAGTCAAGTATCTATCCAGATTTGTCTATTTACAATATGGAAGTTTCTTTATCATATATTACGGGATCTATTGGAGTATCTTTGGAAGCAGAAGAGGTATTAACGTCCCTATCATTTGCTGATGTCACCAATTTGTATCCCATAATAAGCATTGTGATTATTTTCATTGTCATTTGTCCTACTTTTTCTAATATGATTGTTCTTGATCATGTCTCCTTTCATTGCTCTGTGTCTAAATTTATTTACTTTTTTTCTATCTAATGTAAATCACTATGTTCATGTCTTTTTCTTGTCTACTTTCAGTCGGTAGGAAACTATCTCAAATTCGGAAGCTTTGATAGTGAATATTTTTTTTGTAACATTGTCATCTACTTTTATTCCAATTTTGGGTGTATAGTAAACTAAGCAATTATAACAATTTTTTTTATGAAATAGCACCTTAAGTTTCAATTTTTAGAAAACATTTTGTACTATATTTGTATAGAGTATGTTAAAAAGACTGCTTTACTAAACTTCTGTCAATTTTTTTTATCGTCCATAGTCTTTTTGTGGTAATTTTAGTTGCATATCTTCATGATTATGATTTTCATTGATTGTTGTCTTAGCTGTTAACTAAAATGAAATTACTTTTTGTATGTTCCTATGAGAATGACATAGGCTGAATTTACTCACCTTTTCCTGGTCTTGCTATGTCAGGTTACAGGTTTGTTGAATCGGATGCAATTGCAAGCAGAGAACTCAATCTCAGGCGATGGCTGCAAGATTACTGTATCTGTTCCGCCAACCAGGAGTGACGTCCTTCATGCCTGTGATGTTATGGAGGTATAAGTAGCTAGAGCTATAGAGTTGAATTATTCAACTTTCTAAAAAAATTACTTCATCTTCTGGGAAATTGCTTCTGCAAGTTTTTATGGCTGAATGTGGATCTAAATATTCTTTTGGGTTTATCTCTTATTTATATCAATTGACAACTAATGTCCTTCTTAAGGATGTTGCCATTGCTTATGGATTCAATAACATTCCTAAGAGAAAGCTTGCATCGGTGAAGCCATTACCATTAAATGAGTTTAGTGATCTTATTAGAGTGGAGGTATGGACTAATGCTTTTATTTTATATGTAAATGTTATTAATATTTTTTCCTTTTTTCATTTTGGGTAGCAATTTTTTTGATAGTTCATTATGTTTCATTCCAGATCGCAGCAAATGGATTCACAGAGGTGTTGACATGGATTCTCTGCTCATATAAAGAGAATTTTGCGATGTTAAACCGTGAAGATGACAAATCAACTGCAGTAATTATCGGAAACCCACGTTCATCAGATTTTGAGGTACCACGTAAATTTACTTTTGTCATCGTCATCATTATGTGATTGATCAGTGGTACATGTTTATCAAAGTTACTAGCTGATATGCACGTCCATGTAAATTTACTTGAGTGTTTGATGCACAAAAGGGATCGATATGAAAACTACTGCTTTTACCATATTAATTATGAGGACTGGAGTACATCGATGGAGTTTGTTAGCTCTTAAGTCAATAAAAAATCTAGTGTGTTTCTAATTTCTCTGATCTCTCCTATGCTTATTACTATATATTCCGTGTAATACTTGGGTGATTGATTAATTATTAGATCATGGATATTGTGGACATACGTGGCTGGAAGATAGCATTTTAAAAAAGGATTATTGGAAAAGTAGGTGGTTACATTTTTAGTTAAAAGTGAAACCATTCTTGCGTATCTTGGACTGGAATTTGTGAAATCACTTTGGTTACAAGCTTTCTTCTTCCCTTCAGTTAGTTTTGCTAATAAATATGAGAGTTACCTATTCGTTTTTTTGCAGGTCGTACGAACGAGCCTTATGCCTGGGATTTTGAAAACGGTTGGCCATAACAAAGACCATCCAAAGCCCATAAAGGTGAAGAATTATGAGCTTTTGTATGAATTTAATATATTTTCTAATTTTTACTTGGTGAGCATGGTCACTATATTTTACACTGTTTAGCATGGAAGATATCATGTAAGACCTCAATCAGTTTATTCTTATTTTTTTAGTCAATAATTCTATTTATTGGTGAATTCTATGGCTTCTGTTCCATTCTATTTTGGATTAAAAGCACATATATGTGTATTTTGCATTAGGGGTAACTAGAAGTATATTTTCTAAAGGTTTGAAAGGGGCAGAGTATCACATAATGGATAATTTAGTGTTGAACTGTTTTTTAATAATGTTTTTTTTATAGCCTTTTCAAGGCGAATAATATAGAAGTAAAGTAGATTAATATGAGCTGAAATTGATCATTAGTGGCACGTGTTTCAATAGTTTCTTTCTACTTAATAACTAATTATAAGTTAGCAGGGGCAAGTAGTTTGCAAGAAAAGAGTAGTTTGGAAAAACAAAGGAAAGAGAGGTTAATAGAAATCTCTATTCCTGGGTTATGAAATTGTAATTGTTTCTCACTTTGTTTATTTAATTATAAACACTTTGGTGTTCATAATTAAAATTCTAATGCTTTGTTATTGTGAAATTGCTCGTCAAGTTCATTTAGAAAATATAGTTAGCACCCAATCTTTATCTATAAGTAAATATTTGTCTTTTTTCAATCTCATATAAGTCAATCTCCTCTTTACTTTTTTGTTTTAGATCTTTGAACTGGGTGATATAACACTTCTCGATGAGAAGAAAGATGTTGGTGCCAAAAACCATCGCCATCTTTCAGCATTATATTGCAGTGCTAATTCAGGATTTGAGGTAGATTCTATTGTCTAATCATTTTGCATCTAATCTCTAAAATGAATTGCTGCTGTAGACTGTTTAATTGTTTTTTACTTGTGTTTTCCTTTCATTGTGGACCTTTTCAGCTGGTAATAATTTTAGCCTCTTTTTCTCTCAAAATTTTTAGCTCATTCATGGGTTGGTCGATAGAATTATGGAAGTAATAGGGGCTCCATTTGTTCCACATGGCGACAATTCAGGATACTACATCAAATGCGCAGATGTAAGCAATTCAGTATATTTCACTTCTGATAAACAAGTAGTTATCTGAGCTCTGTTTCAGTGATTCTTTGTCTCATTATGAATTCTATTGCAGGAGTCTGAGTTTCTTTCTGGAAGGCAAGCTAGCATCATTTACAAAGGAAAGAGGGTTGGCACTTTTGGTATTGTGCATCCTGAGGTATTATGGCTGATTAAATCAATATAATCTTAATTACTGATATGGAAGTTTATAGAGTTATTTGGATAACGTTGGTTTTGAGTTGTTTACATCGTTATTTTTGCATCTTCTGATTTAGTTATTCTAATTGATAGCAAATACGGGATTTTCTTCTCTTTTTTTTTTCTCTTTTTTGATGCTTGAGCTGTAACATGAACTCGAGCGAACTCTGCATGTGTAAATTACAGACTGATGGAATGCACTTTGAATACGAAAATTAGGAAATTTGATTGGTTGTATATATGATACGTATTTACCAATGCATACGAAGAAATATTTAAATGCTGAGATTTACAAACTTTGATTGGTTTTGATGTCTTGTTATAAGATTTCTAAAACTTGGAGGAACTCTGATTTGGACATAATAAAGTAAAATCGAAGTGTTGGCTTGGTGATTTATTGTCCCAAAAAAAGTTATATATTGACACAAATTCATCAAGTAAAATACTAACAAATTACCTACCCCTTGCATGCACTTGTTCTATCTGGAATCTAAGTTTTCTGTCTCGATTTCTTTGTAAATTGCAGGTTTTGAGCAACTTTGACATTCCGGATCCTTGCTCCTTTCTCGAACTGAACATTGAGACTTTCTTATAGCGAGTTTGTCATGAATACATTGCGAGTTTCTTTTGAACAGTGTCAATCTCAGATTTTCTTAACTTACTTCCCAGAGCTTCTTCATTGAAAAGTTGCAGGTCTCTTGGCTGGCCATGTATACATTCATCATTCCAGTGATGGTTACTTGATCAGAATGCAGCATTAAGCTTCCTCACTTTGTCGGTGGACTGCTCGGGTTCGTTTCTATGCTCACTATGTTGGTCCGTGCCAACCATATATACACATATTTATCATTTTTTACTTGTCCCCACTATTCAGTCTTAGATTATGTACTTTCTGAAATAATTTTGTATTCCGCTGCGTTCTTTGATCCCGGCAAGATCACACGGATAATTATCATTTATTTGAGGATCATTTGTAGCTTATGCATGCATTATATTATGGTCCCTTTTTTATGCCATGTTTTTCGGCTTTTGTGAGTGAAACCTTGGAATTTAATTAGTATTGAACCTTCAAGTTTAGAAAATTGAACAAATGCCTCATATGACAGTCTCGTTTGACTCTCTACCAATCTTACACAGATCTGCACTCGCACAATGTATCGTTTACCCGCAATTCTTTAAAAATTTGTATTAAAAACACGAAACCAGAATCATACAGAGAAATGCTTGAATAAATTCATAGCGTTAAAACACGAAAGACATTGCTCTTTTGTGCAACAAAATATAAATAAGGCAGATCGTGATGATTTTCGTTAAAGAAATTTCAGATATACACAAATCATACTCCCAAATCATTCAATAAGACAATATTTATAGAGTTTAGATGCTGCAAGTTCAAATGTTCTTCAAATTATCTACAAATTCTTCCATATCTTCCAACATGGCATTGGATAAGCCTGGAGAAAATAAAGAATCTATGAGCATATAAATACTTTGTTGCTGCTAAAATCATTAAGATGCAGTGATACAAAACCGTTACTTTCACGATATATTGTTGGGTACATGTCTTGGTTATCAACTTCGATATGCTCAGTCTTTCCCAACCCGGTCTTCATCTTTCGCATTTTTGCTCGAAGTTCTTCTGCAGTTTTCAAAAGCTCTGCAGGACAAAGTAATCTACTGAAAGTGTAACTTCGTGAAATTTAATCAAACAATTTCCACAGTAAGAAACTTTTACCAATTTTAGCAAGGGGAAAGTCGAATTTTTTCGAACAAAAAAGGATAAACCACAATATGGAGGGCCTAAATTATTGTTAGCTGCCAAGAAGTTCAGACTTTTTNCTTCTTCATTGAAAAGTTGCAGGTCTCTTGGCTGGCCATGTATACATTCATCATTCCAGTGATGGTTACTTGATCAGAATGCAGCATTAAGCTTCCTCACTTTGTCGGTGGACTGCTCGGGTTCGTTTCTATGCTCACTATGTTGGTCCGTGCCAACCATATATACACATATTTATCATTTTTGACTTGTCCCCACTATTCAGTCTTAGATTATGTACTTTCTGAAATAATTTTGTATTCAGCTGCGTTCTTTGATCCCGGCAAGATCACACGGATAATTATCATTTATTTGAGGATCATTTGTAGCTTATGCATGCATTATATTATGGTCCCTTTTTTATGCGTTGTTTTTCGGCTTTTGTGAGTGAAACCTTGGAATTTATTTAGTATTGAACCTTTAAGTTTAGAAAATTGAACAAATGCCTCATATTACAGTCTCGTTTGACTCTCTACCAATCCTACACAGATCTGCACTCTCACAATGTATCGTTTACCCGCAATTCTTTAAAAATTTGTATTAAAAACACGAAACCGGAATCATGCAGAAATGCTTGAATAAATTCAAAGCGTTAAAACACGAAAGACATTGCTCTTTTGTGCAACAAAATATAAATAAGGCAGATGGTGATGATTCTCGTTAAAGAAATTTCAGATATACACAAATCATACTCCCAAATCATTCAATAAGACAATATTTATAGAGTTTAGATGCTGCAAGTTCAAATGTTCTTCAAATTATCTACAAATTCTTCCATATCTTCCAACATGGCATTGGATAAGCCTGGAGAAAATAAAGAATCTATGAGCATATAAATACTTTGTTGCTGCTAAAATCATTAAGATGCAGTGATACAAAACCGTTACTTTCACGATATATTGTTGGGTACATGTCTTGGTTATCAACTTCGATATGCTCAGTCTTTCCCAACCCGGTCTTCATCTTTCGTATTTTTGCTCGAAGTTCTTCTGCAGTTTTCAAAAGCTCTGCAGGACAAAGTAATCTACTGAAAGTGTAACTTCGTGAAATTTAATCAAACAATTTCCACAGTAAGAAACTTTTACCAATTTTAGCAAGGGGAAAGTCGAATTTTTTCGAACAAAAAAGGATAAACCACAATATGGAGGGCCTAAATTATTGTTAGCTGCCAAGAAGTTCAGACTTTTTTAACACTATCAAACAGACATTATTTCACAAACAATCATATAATAAAAAGATAAACCCACTTCTTGACCTTCTGCTATAAACCATAAAACGCTTAAGAACTTAATAGTTAATTAATGAACAATTAAATAATAGGACAGAAAATTTCTCAACTGAAAATCTGCTTAGAATTCTACTTGGCAATCATGTCAAAGATTATCGTCAGCATAAAACAGAGTGAAAGGTTCAACTTAAAGAAGAAGAAAAGAGACGCATCATGTGGAATGTCTAAATGAGTAAAAGATGAAGACTATTACCTTGAAACATTTCACCAGAGACATTTTGCTCATATAATTGTAATGTCTCGTTTAATACTGTGATAGAAGAGTTTTCAGAAACAACTAAGTTTTCTAATTCCTGGAGTTCTCGGTTCAATGAAGACGACTCCTTTCCAACCTGCATATGATTATTATTATTTTTATTTCAAACAGAGTCTATCTAACAAACTTATGACAAAAAATCTCCTTACCAAAAAAAGCTTGGTTCTCAAAGAGTCCAACTTTTCATCCAGTTCTGAATCATTAAGAGCGTCTTTGCATATTGAACTGTCACAAAGTGATTTATCCTACAGTTCCCAATACAGATCAGACTCAGGAATTTTGTAGTTTGTTAGAAGATTAATGCCTAGCATAATCAATAGCAGTATACACCATACAATAATCAAACATTTATTTTTTGTATACAATGAAAATAATTCTTGTTCTAGAGTTGCATCATTATTGAATATCCTCTAAAAAAATCAACTTCATCTCCAAAGAAAGCATCTTTCTTTCGTTTAATTGCGTCAACTTTCTAAGTCCAATGAAACGGATATTACAAGGTTTCAAAAGTCCCATACTCAGTAAGGTCTGTAACTTTAAAAGCTTCTGCTACCCATTTTCCTAGACAACGAAAAAGAGTTGACAGTGGAAGAAAATTGAGGCTCCTTGCGAGGACAATTTCAGTTTAAGGAGTGAATTCTAAATCTTGATTTGAAAATGCTCACAAAAAAGGATTATTACATGTTACTAACATAAGTTTTAGAAAATGAAGAACATGACCAATTCATGTGACCACTCGCCTTGTGAAGAAAATGATAATCCAATATTCGGTTCATTGCTTGGGAGATTGAAATTTGAGCAAATTACAAGTAAAGTACACTTCCCTACCTCATACAATATCTTTTTGAGTCATAAATTGATAAACAAATCCGTGTGAGATATAACTAAAACAGATAATATTGTACTAAGAAAACAAAAAGTCAGGGATCCACCAAGTACATCATCATCTTTCTGAATAAATTATCAATGGTCGAGGAGTCAAAATCTATAATTGGCCAGACTTTCAGTTAGGTTAAACATGAATTCATCAGGAACATACCTTAGTGGGTAGAGAAAATCCTTGAGGAACTGAAAAACAGTGCCCAAGGGAGTGCTGCTCCCACACCAGTAGCCATTCATTCAAAGCTGATTGCACCAAATGCCGAATGCTATTGACGCCCTGCATAGAGTTCGCAATGCACGATAATGAATTTCTTGGTAACTCGAGACAGTGAAAAGCCCAGCCACTTAATCTAAAAGCAAACAAGGCAGAATTTGTTAAAATTTTCGCTCAACCTTTCTTAGATCCCGAACTCTATCAGTCCCCTCAATCTTCAAAACAGTCAACGCTTCTCTAATGAGAAGAAAACCGAAATCAGATGGACCAAAACCTACTGCGTCCAGTCAGAAAAACTAGACAAAAATCAAATCAAGCGAGACAAGAAAGAGAAACAGCAAAGTACTCAAAGTAGAAAGTGAAAGCATCGTCGAACAGATCATCGACAACATTGAGAGCTCCGTTGATGAAAAGTTGGGGATTGAAATTGAGAGAATCAAACAACGCTTCGCTTTCACTTCCACCCATTCTTCGTTCTCAAGTTCAGAGAGGGTTGATACCAGGACATCACTGATAGACTTAAATTATTTTTTATAATATAAATATTTTATTTTTCCCTATTATTAATAAAATAATTAAAATATCATGAATAATTCATGTACAACTCTTCAAAATTAGACCAACTATAAATTAAATCAGAACTGTCAGTTTTAATCTTAATTTTTTAAAAATTATGATTTATAGGTCGATTCTGATTTTTATTAATAAAAAACCGTAAAATCAAAACCAGGATTGTAAGCCAATTTTTTTTTAAAAAATCGAGCAAAACCTGATCTAAACTCGAATAAAACTGATATAAATTCAAAAACTGGTTATAAACTCACATAATTACTTAAAATCTTACCAAAATATAATCAAAATTATATTTTAATTTTTTAAAATATAAAATAAAACCAGATTAAAACCGAAACTACACTAGAACTGTTGGTTTCGCTTTTTGGTTATGAATTTCCAGAATCGTGAGTTATAATTCTATTTTGGAATAAACTTGGGCCGGATCGCCCTTGCCCACCATTCTCTTCATTTTCAATTTTATTGATCAATTAAATTGATTTATTAGCTTAAAATATAAAATTTAAATAATTCATGATAATATTCAAAATTGAAAGTTGGTGTACCCAAATAATTCACGATATTCTAATTTTAGCAGACTAATAGTCATCAATTATGTATCATAAGTCATGAATTTTAATGTGAAATAATTATATTATAGTTAATGTTTATATTATTAATATTGATTTCTAAAATTTACTACTTACAAAATTAATTATTTTTTAATTTTATTTCAACTACACCAATAAAAAATCAAAGCATAATTTAAAGTTAATAGCTTTGTTGATAAGGTTGTTTTTTAGTCCGAGTTGGTCTATTTTTTGGAAATTAAGACTGGATCATAAATTTTCAATTCTAAATATATCATACTAGAATTGAACCAATAAACTATCCGAACCAGACCAAGATTGGACCGTATATTGAACTTTGGTCCGGCCCAATTTTGGTCTTCTCATGAAATAGTAAAAAATAATAATCTACTCAAATTTGAAATAATTAATTTATAAGAATTAAAGTTATAGTATTTACAATAAATAAAATATGTTTCTTGTACCCAAAAGGCGAAATCACTTGCCCCAAATGCCCCTGCACCCCGGCCCGATAATTTATGAGGATGTTAAATCACGGTGACTCAGCAGCCCAGAGATAGGAAACATTTACCTGATATCCCAAGGAGCTACCCCAACATTAGGGGTAACAACTCTCATACTTGGACAACGCAGACGTCGAACCTAAGCTCTTGTGCATAATCTATCATCTCTGAGTCAACTGAGTTATGCCCGTACGGGCAATAAAATATGTTTCTTTCACATACATGGAAGCAAACAGATTTTACTTGATGCTCAATTTAAAATAAACAATTTTTTTTCAAAATAACAGACAACAACATCTATGATTTTAGGGTCAAGTTGGGTACAATTTTGATCCGGTCCGGTTTTCATAAATTTGCATTATTGTATTTGAGAATCGACCAAAAAAATCAGTTTAATGATAAATAACTCAAAGTTCATTTTTTATTTAAGAAAAACCGACCAAAATCATACCAAAACTTCTTATTCTAGTCTGGTTCGACAGTCCGGTCCGATTTGGAACACTCTTATTCATTGAGTATGTTTCGTGATAATCTTGGATCGAAATCATTCCATTTTCTAATAGAATTGAAAAAAAAACAACAAAAATGAGTCCAAAAACATGTGCTTCATAGTTCATCCGAGTAAAAAGAGTTTATAGGTTCAAGAACAGGAACGAAAGGGAGGATTTTTATTACTTGAGAAAAGCACATGCCATAAACAAGAAGAGATACACCACTAGAGAAGTTAAGAGCTCGAGCGACCAAGTAGGGTTCAGCAAAAACGTCGGAATATTGGGCACTATAATCGAACCACTTACCCAACCAATCACAAGAGCTCCAAATCTGCAGAAGAATAACTCAAAATCAAGCACAAAAACGGAATCAAATCAAAATTTCAGTTTTTTTTTACAAGTTTATGCGATATTTTTACCCGATGATTGATGCCCTGGCCACGCTTTTTGTCTTTTCGTTCAAAAAATATATGCAAGCTGCCAATGAGACTGCAACCTGATTTGAAGAAACCAGAGTGAAATAATTACAACTTATTTTTAATCATTCGAGTATATTGCTTAAGTTTTCAACTGAACTAAGAATTTTCTACCCTTTTACAGCATGTAATTTATGTATATATATAACGTTTGTAAATATACACGATATTTTGGTAGTTTCAAGAGGAATAAAGAACATAAAGTTAATTTTTTGTTCTTTTTATTCAAGATATTATGGGAAAGCAAATTTCTTTTTTTTATTCTACAGAAAATAATATTATTTTTAGTATAACAAACCTGAAAAGCGGGTCCACCTTCAGCTGAATTCATAATACTCCAGCCAGCCATGAATGCAAAGAGAAATAGTCTTCTAAAAATAACATCCATTGGAGGAAGTTCGACAAAATTGAGCAAGTTCTTAACCCAAGGTGGAGATTCCTCTACTTGCTTTTTCAACTGAGTTTTTAAATTGATTTTTGTCTTTTTTCGATGTAAGAAGCTGGCCATGAGTATCTTCTCAAAAGCGCCTTCGATTGATTCTTCACTTCTCTCGTGCCCAACATACTGCTGCAAAAGAAAATTCCGGGCACTCCAAATTTCTTCCTCTGAGGCATCACGACTCACACCTAAACGTTTGTAAGGATCCCAAATCCCGACACGAGGGAATCGTGAGACATTGCCTGAAGAAAATAAATGAAAAGACTCTTAAATCAATGTTTTCGTTTTAGTGTGGTGCATCAAAATCTTCAAGTATCACATTTTCTGCTCAAAATTGAACTTTTATCCTAGTGAACCACTAAGACATTCAAAACGATTTTATATGCAGAAATAAACGAAGCATTTTGATAGAAAGTACATAAAGAAAAGACAAGATCAAAACAGACTAAAACAAGCAGAACACAAGTGAAACTCTAAAAACAATCGACCGAAAGTACAAAAATCAAATGCGTCGATGGAACAATACTCATATTATAACAATTTTACCGTCCAAAAAAGTTAACTCTTAACAGTTAGAACCAAAATTAGAGTTAACAAATCCAAACATCAACAAGTGAGAGGCATCTCATACGCAGCCTTTTCACACTTCTACTGTTCTACTATAAGAACCAATGTCTGCAAATAAAAACACATAATGTCAAATAAGTTTAATTATGGATTCAGGATTATGAAACAGAACGCTCTGTGTTCGTAACATCTCAATACCTTAACGTAGAACTATAACTTCTAAAAAATGAAAAATAGAAAATTAATCTCTCCTAATTTTCCTACCTATATGAGCAAGAACATAACAAATAATAGAAATTATTACCTCCAAAAGGAACATCTACTGCACATCGGGGGTTTCTTTGAGAAGCAGCCAATACTCTAACCTTCTTTATGCTCTGGCTACCAGACCTGATAAATCAACAGAACATCGAAAATAAATCCAATGAAAAGCCTACCCCAACCAATTAAACCTATGTTCCAATATTTGAAGATAATTACAGTTTGCGACCGAGGAAAGGAGAGGCCAAATTAGGGCTAGAAAGCACCACCGCAACCATTTTCTCTGGGCGGAAAACGACGAGAGAGAAGAAAAAAGTAACTCCAATCGGAGAACGGATGGCTTCTCCTATGCCATGGAAGGCGAGAACCGAGCAAACAAGAACTCGCCTGCCGATAGACCGAAGAAGCCAGAAAGACTAAGGTTGTGCTTCGTTTGTGCTTCTTATTTTCCTCGCGGGGTTGGTTTCTAACGTACGCCTTAGTTCTTTGCGCACTCTCCTATCCATTTTGTATTTATTTATTTAATACCACTTTAACGATCCCAGTGGAATTTGTAAATAACCGAACCGGAACCGGTTCAGGATCGGAACTGCCCAGATTTTGGTCATGTGCCAATCCCTAATTTTAGAAAATTATTATTCATGGCCCGGTCCAGTCTTTAAAAATAAAAAACCGCTAAACTAAAACTGAATTGCATTAAAAAATAACGAAGATCGCCATGGCTAGAGCTCGGAGCTCCAACGGCGACTAGTCCTCCAAAAGATACTTTCAGTGGACAGAGAAGGCCGGGAACGAAGATGGGCATCAAGCTCCGGCTCTGAAATCTTTGCCGGAAGTTACAGAAAAGAAAATGAAGAAGACGGCCGAGCTCCGCCGCGAGTTTCGCTTCAACGGCAGAGAACAAAACTGCAGCAAATCACAGTTTCAACTCCGATCAGTGATGACGAGTGCCGGTGTTCGGCAAACAGAGGCAATCTCCCACTCGGGCTCGCCCCACGAGTGGTCGGAACTCTCTTCGTTAGGTATAGTATAGTTTTGGATCATTCTTGTATGCTTTGTTTAATTTTTTTTTGTTTGCGTTTCTTAGTTTAGTTTTTTTTTTAATTTTAAAATGACTAAAAAAAAAAAAAAAAAA
>QAOC01000805.1:53493-109668 GCA_003255005.1 Begonia fuchsioides
TAAAAACAAAAAAAAAAAACAGAAAGGGTAGATAGGCCGAATTGGGTCTACGTTTTGAAAAAACAAAATTTTGACTCTTCGAACATCCGATACATACGATCTGACCCCTCATCGGACACAATTTGCATTCATATCAGACGAAATTATCGGACGGAATGACTCCCACTTACGTTCGATAGAGAGTCGTATCGTGCATATCTAATTTTCTAATAGCTTATTTACTCAAAATTGAGTCTTTTTTTGTTTTAACTCTTTTAAAATTAAAAGTTATTTTTTAATTAAAAAATAAAAATCTTTGCAAAGTAAACTCAGTGCACCTGAAACGAGCATCTCCATTTGGACAAACATCGTCTGCCGCCGCTGCCGGCGCCGCTCCGATGGCCCACTGCAATCTGAGATCAGAACCCACTCTTGTAACCATGTCTATTATTAACATTCATGGCTCATGCTTTATCTACCTTTTTTGCTCTACTGCTCCGGCCTGGGGAATTTAAAGTCAAAAAGTTTTTGGTCAAGCAGGCGATCACAGATGTTCTTTCTCTCTCTACCCCCACAATAAAGTGAAATGACACTCTCTTTGTCTCTCTAGATTCCTCTCTCTAACTCTGCGGTGGGTCAGTCTCTGTTTCTTTTGTTCGTATTCTCCGGCACTCCGGTTGGGATAAAATCAGGATCTCTTCTTTAGCATTCTATTCAGACATTATTTTCTCTGTGTTTGGGTTTTCAAGAATGAAGATCGCCATGGCCGGAGCTCGGAGCTCCAACGAGAACGAGTCCTCGAAAAGACACTTCCACTGGACAGAGAAAACGGAGAACGAAAGTGGGCATCAAGCTCCGACTCTGAAATCCTCACCGGAAGTTCCAGAAAAAGAAAGCGAAGAAGACGGTGGAGCTCCGCCGCGAGTTTCGCTTCAACGGCGGAGACCAAAACTGCAGCAAATCGTAGTTTCAAGGCTCCGATCAGCGCTGACGGTGTTCCGGAAGAACAGAGGCAATCTCCCCCTCGGGCTCGGCCAACGGGTAGTCGGTACTCTCTTCGGTTCCCGGCGAGGGTACGTTCATTTCGCGTTCCAGAAAGATCCGGCCACCCAGCCGGCGCTGTTTATAGAGCTGGCCACGCCGATCAGTCTATTGGTGAAAGAAATGGCGTCTGGGCTGGTCAGAATTTCTCTGGAATGCGACAGAGCTAAAGACGAAGAGAAGAAGCCGGTGAGATTGCTCGAGGAGCCAGCTTGGAGAACATTCTGCAATGGCAGAAAGTGTGGATTTGCAGCGAGACGAGATTGTGGACCCAAGGACTGGAAAATCTTGAAAGCTCTGGAGCCTGTTTCGACGGGGGCCGGAGTTTTACCGGGAAACGACGGCGACGCCGGCCCCGACGGAGATTTCATGTACATGAGGTCTAAGTTCGAGAGAATCATAGGTTCCAAGGATTCCGAAGCATTCTACATGATGAACCCAGATAGCAATGGCGCTCCTGAGCTCAGTATCTATTTGCTCAGACTCTAATCCGCCATTGAAGATCAAAATCAGTTCGAATTTCTCTTCGTCGTTTCAAATCAACCCCTGCAACGCTCGATTGGGCCTGAATTCTGATCTGGGTCCTCGTTTTCTGCAATATTTTCTCAAAATTTCCGGTTGAATATTAGAGTAGAAGTGGGGGGAAGAGGATAAACACATAAGAACAACATTGTGGGAGAAAGGGGGTGGTTTCAAAGGTGTACATTATTAGTTTTTTGTTCAATCCTTGAATGATCATGTATTTAGAGTCCAATCTCCAGCCCGAAAAAGACATCGATCGAAGGGGCGTCCCGTGAAGCCAATTACGACCAAGAAAAGCCGAAAAATAGCACGAGTTCTTGCATAATTAGGAGATCCTCGAGCATGCCCGATCGAATTTTATGGTCACCTTCAATAGATAGAAGCTATACAATGAATTGTAATTTAAAAAAAAAAAACATAATCTAGAACACTCTTCATTAGTTGTCAATGATTGCTCTTCATCGAACTATTTCAGTGAAAATAATAATTAAATAAATAAATTATATAAAAAAAGCTTAGCGTGGAATCGGCTCTCCCCTAGTTTCAAGGCTTTCCGCTTTTGCCTTTATTTCATTTTTGTTGGGCGGGGATGATGGCGTGGCATCAACTCCGGCAGATTGTGGATTCCACCTCATTTCTCTGCTCAACAATCATCATCCTCCCAATCATCACCTCCACCCAAATGGTTTACTCTCATATAGTCTTTTGCTCGAGAGTCGTTTGCCCTCCGCTAGATTTCAGAGTTTTGAGTTTATTTATTTATTTTTTTATTATAAAAATAATAAAATTTAAAGTATGGATTAATAGGTTTTGATTTTCNGTTTTGAGTTTTTTTTTTAATTTTTTAATTATAAAAATTATGATAAAATTCAAAGTATGGATTAATAGGTTTTGATATTCATTATTTAATATTTTCATTTTCAATCAAAGTTTAGTTTTTTTCAATTATGGCAATGGTAAAAGGTACGAAGAAGATAGGAAATGCAAACGACAAAGCAAGAAAAATAACACAAGAAAATAATAATTACATCAATGGCAAACAATCTCAATTGCAGAGCAAGAACACGGAAAGCAAGATGTCTGAGAGCACGAGGATTATGTTTCTCTTGTCTTCTTCTTTCTTCTTCTTCTTCTCCTTCGACAATGGTGGCATTCTCATAACGGTGACTTCTGGCGAGAAAAACCAGGCTGTTTATCCAACAAAAACACAACTAAGAACATGCTGATGCAATCCCAAACCCGAAAAAATCATTACTTTAGATTTCAGAGTACCTGAAGAAGCATTGATGGAGCTGCATTAGACTGATTTCCACCAAAATTTCTAGTTCTTCTACCATTTAGGGTAGCCATGGATGGGCTATGAGCTGCAGTTATGTCCCAGAACGGTCGTTTCTTGGTCGCCGGAGCCGGTGATCTGAACCGATGACTCGGGCTTCTTAGCTCGCCGGTGGCGGTCTCTTTTGGCCTCAAACTACCCCTTTTGACTACTACTTTCTTCACATCTCTGAATTGCTTTTCGCATTTCTTTGAAAGATCTTTGATCATATCGTCTTTCAGCTTCAACTCCAAGGCGTGATCTTTCTTCATCCTATCCAGTTCTGCTTCTAATGCTTTCATAGTTCTAAGAACGTCTCTTCCCGCTTCCTCTCTTCGCTTCGAATTCGGAGTAAAACAGTTCCGAGCTAAGAAAGAAGATCTCGTTTTTTGCTTTTCGGGCGGTCGAGCCGAAGATGGAGGAGTTAACAGAGATGAGACCGAAGATGGGGTCGGAGAAGCATTTGCTGCAAGTGAATGTGCCTGCAATGTCAGTAATTTCTGCTGCAGCCGGGCCAATTGCACTCTTAATTCGCGATTCTCTCTCTGCAATTCGAGAACTAGCCTGGCCTGCTCGGATTCTGATCCGGGTAATTTCACTTCTTCCTCGATTCCATCTGCAGCCTGTGTTTATTCAAAATCATAAAAAGATGAACACAAAACCAAGCTCCAAGAAAGTGTAACTCGAGATAATCCAATTCGACAAACCGAACCTTGGTTTTGATTTCCTTGGCTCGATCGGCCCAATGGAGCGTGTTCTGAGTCTCGCCGAACGACAGATTGCTCGGGCTGATATTAGCAATCATGACAGTATTACAAGCTCCACCCAGTGAGTCTTTGAGAAGTTGAGTGAGTTTCGAGTTTCTATATGGTATGTGTTTCTTGCCTTCAACTAGTGCATTTATGCAGCTGCTTAGCGCAAGCAATGACCTGTTTATATTAGCACCCTCGAGAGACCGGAGAGTCCGCTGATCGGTCGCCAGAGCTCTCTCCGACCCGGCAAGATCGATCAGAGAGAGTTTTCCTACTTTGTTAGTGACATTCATGGTCGAGTCTTTCGCTCGGTATTCGATCATCACCTGTAAGCTAATAATCATTTAGTAAACATACTCTGTGATTAGAGAAAATATATGGCCAAGTGATACTGACCTGCAAAATTGCGTGGGATCGAGACGAGGTTTCGTTCATACGAGTCGGTTCGGTGGTTCGGTTTAGATTTCCTTGCTGAAGCAAAGCCATAACCTGAAGAACCATAACAAATTCAACAAGAAATTTTCAAACCCCATTACAGAAAAACAAAAAAAGATGAACTTTTGATCAGTTTTTGATCATTTGAAAAGAGCATACTTCATCTGTGGAATAAGCTCTGTACTGTGTAAGGCCTGCCGCCACAATTCCCTGCAACATACGACAAACAGTTCATCGGAGACATCACTGTAGTGTTCATAGAATTCAGCAAATCAAGCTAAATTACTTGTTTATCTTCTCGAAGAACAAGTGGCCTTCCAGGAGAGAGCAAATCTCGGACTGTTTCATTGTAGACTTCGATGTAGGAGAGATGAACGACATGGTTTCCATCGCAGCTCCTTTGTCTGATTTTGGTGAAAAGATCCTTGATTGCTAAAACCATCACTCCTGGATTCTCAATTGTTCCAAGCATTGTGTAAGTTTTTCCAGCCCCTGTAGCTCCATAGCAAAATACGGTGCCGTTTCTTCCCTGTAGAACTGCTTCCACAAGCTCAGCTGTTCTGCATTTTCATTTTTTTCAAATACCCACGATTAATTTTCAAATGAAGAAACCAATTTCATGTGAAATTTCAGAAAACATCCTTAAATAAGAGCGTACTCACGTTGTGGAATAAACTTCATGCTGAGAAGTGGTTTCAGGAAAGCAAGCATCGAAGGTAAAATGGCGTCCCCTTAGTCTTTTGAGTCTCAAATAATCGTTTTCATGGGTGGATTCTGTAAGGTAAACTTCTCTTTTGTTCAACATCTTTACGCAACAATGGGAGCCAATTTCCTTTTCTTTAGCCGCCATTGGCCTGAGTCTCACGAACACGAGAATACGGCTCTCCTCAGCGTCCTTCTTCTCCAAATCGCTTGTCATTTCATCAATTTCTTGTTCGTTCTTCGTCCCCAAGACTGCAGGAACTCCCATTGAAAGCTTTCTCTTAACTGTAGTGGAAATAGCGCCTTTTCTTGGATATGGAAGCCCGTGAATTCGATCTTTTACGACCTCCACATTCTCTTTACAATATGTAGTTGACGGTTGACGAAGAACAGAAGCTCTATTAATGGCAGCATTCGGGATTCCATTTTCTCTCATGATACGATCTACATTTGCCTTTTTCTCTTCCTTCCTACAAGAAGCAGAAAGCTCCACGCTCGGGTGCGTAGCAAATCGAAGCTCCTCCGGTTTCAAAGATTCATTCTTGAGAGCTGCGGAAGCTTGCTTCTGCTGTTCATACAAAAGGGTCAAAGCTCGCATCTTCTCCTTTAATCTGTGGTGTGGGTTTCTCAAGGAAAGATCCAAACTGTTCTTGTCTTCTTGATCTAGCGTTGACCCAAATCTCTGCTCTGAAATTGGATCATTTTGCCCGTCATTGAAGACGATCTGAGACCTCGTCGACACCGGCATTGTAAGATTTTCTCACTATCCAGACAAACCATCAAATTTCCTCGCTGACCCAGCCGAAGAAACTACTGTCGCAGCTGGAAAATCGAAGAACTTTCGCGGAAATCAAAGCAGAGGAAAATTTTGAGGAAGAGATGTGAAGCGATGCCAATTTGCCCTGCCAATCGTAGTTTCGAAAAGGAAAGGGAGGGAATAGTGAGATTTTGATATCATGAGTTAATTGGAGGGAATTTGAACCGTTGGATGAGATGAAATGGACGGCTTGTAGGAAGCTAGACAAAATAGTTTGTTAAAGGAAGATACTATTTTTGCCACTCAGCTTTTGTCTTTGAGCACTTTCTCCTCTTTTTGGGCACTTTCTCCTCTTTTTGGGGAGATATCGAAATGAAGGGAAAGTGTAGGGGTGGAGAAATAAATAAAAAGAGATGGGGAGAGATGAAGTCATTGCTTTTGAAGATTTCAAAATTGTTTCTTTTGTAACGGTCAAAAAATGATGCCATGGGCCCATGACAAACTGAAACGACCCAACTGAGAAAGCAGCGGTGGCATTTTGGTCAATTCAAATGATAGGTGTGCTCCCTGCACTCAAGTTGAATTTCGAAAAATTAAATTTAAACTCGATCAGATTGTATATTCGATCTAATACAAATTTAACTTAAAATTATAAATTTATTTTAATTCAGGGATCACAAATTGGTTTCGTAAAAATCAAACGCGCATGATATCGACTTAAACCAACTAAAATTCAACTATTTCTTCATAAAATTTTAGATTTGATCGATTAACTGACTTAATCTTTCGTCGAGTGCGCGATCATGACAGGACGATTCGATCTGATCCAAATCTGACTCAAAAAATTCGATTTGATGAATCACAAATAATCAATTTGAGTCTGTTTAACATGTCGATAGGATCTGATTACTACTCCTAAAATGGAAGTAGTGGTGTCAATTCGATTTTAGTATTTAAAGAAACGATACAAAGAGCAAAAACAAAAACTACATGACGGCTCGTCCACATAACAAGGAAAAATATTAAAGCCACTGCAATACGTCTAACAGCTCCATTGACTATTCAATTCGCCACGTGGATTCCTTCCATTGGGCAGTCTACTATTTATTATTTTATTATAAGGTCCGAAACATATAAACTACGTGACATAAATACATCCATAATTATAAAAGGAAAGATAATTCGGGCATCTTACGACATCGTTTTGGGTCCCCCTACCCACTTACTCCCACGACACATTAAAATCGATATTTTATCGTACTTAATAGTTACAAATTTACGACACGAGCACTTGTTTATTGTTGGTTTTGTATCACACCACATTGACAATCCCGACTCGTGAAAATCTCAAAGCTCGTATTTCTATCAACGATACATACCGATCGAATAAACGTATATTATTGCTTCTAGAAGTGTCAGACTGCACACAAAAAATTTAGTTCGAGCAGGTTGTCAATTTTGAATACTTATTTTTTAAGATTTAGGTTTAATTTTTTTTAATTAAATTAAGCGACAAAAACTTAATAGGAAAGACAAATGTAAATAGATTAAGATCTTACCTTAAAATTTCCTAATTATTTCTAGAATATAAACTAATTAATTGTTTTTCTTAGTTTGACTCGAGACAACTTCCTATACAATATAGATGGAGAGAGAGAGTCAATTGAACACGAATCTCAGTGTGTTCTAGAGAGAGAGTAGGGGAAAAATGGCGTGATGCTCTGCTCCTCTGCCAAGTCTAGAGAGAGAAAACAAGTGGGTTTTCGGAATTAGAGAGGAGGGGAAGAACGCCTGCGCAGACAGCGAGGGAAGTTAGAGAGAGGAAATGGGTAGGGGAGAAAAACTGTTCTGAAAGTCTGGAGAGAGAATCAAGGAGAAAGGGTGGTTTTCTAGAGAGAGAGAGAGAGGGGATGGATTCGAGGAGAGTGGTGGTAGTTGTTGAAGAAGAGGAAGTATCGAGAATAGCTCTAAAATGGGCGCTTCGAAACCTGGTTCGCTATGGAGATTTAATGATTCTCCTCCATGTTTATCCTGCAACTAAGAGCAAGAAGAAGACGAGGCTTCTTCGTTTACAAGCCTATCAATTAGCCCTGTCCTTCAAAGACATAACCAATTCTTTCCCAAATGTAAATACCCCTTTTCTTCTTTGATTTCTATTTTTGGTTCTGCAATTAATCGATCGTTTTCATGGGGGTTTTCAGACGAAGGTGGAGATCGTTGTTGCAGAAGGAGACGATGACGGAGAGAAAATTGCGGCCATGGTTAGACAGATTGGAGCTTCAGCCCTTGTTCTTGGGCTCCACGATCAGAGTTTTCTCTATAAGTAAGTTCTTTATCTGCTTTCAATCCATCACACCAGAGATCTTCTTTTTGGAATTGAAGGTTGGATCAAGAAAACTCAAGATTGATTTTATTTGGGCTTTTCTCTAATCATTTGATGATCATCATGGTTAATCATGGAACTGTTCGTATCCTCTCGTCTTCGATGATGTAATGGGACCCATTTAATCAATCGGCCATGGATAAACTCCATGCTCTGTCACTTTCCATGGTTTTAAGCTTGAGCTTGGGCTGAACAGAGCATTAATGGCGGAGAAATGGAGATGATAATTGGAGACTGAAACAAGTGTGTTTATTGATGTTGTTTTGGTAGGCTGGCAATGACCCACAAAAGTCTGCCAAATGTTTTCAACTGCAGTATTTTGGCAATCAAGCAGCAGCCCACTGCTGTCTCTGGTTTCACCGCCGCCGTTCACGGAGGAGAACCGCCGCCGGTTCTTCCATGTTCTTCCGCCGTGGACTTCTCCCTCGTTGACATCGCTAGACTGCAGTAAGTCTTTCCTTGTATCATTTTCCTCTGATTTTTTATCCCCTCAAGTAAAAATAAATACTCAAACCAGTTTGATTTGGTTCGGTTTTTAATTGTTGCTGTTTTTTTACCAGAAAACAGACCGGAATTCTTAAATCTTTGGTAATTTGTAGGGTTCCTGCCGTGGATCCTCCACCAAAGATTCCATACTCAATCTGTCCAGACCCATCGGCAATTATCTGGAGAACAAGAAGATCAAGCAGAAAGGGATGACAAACATAACTCAGTTGGCTCAGAGATAGTAGATTGAATACGCGCTGTCCTAATGTGAGAGTTGTTACCCTCAATGTTGAGGTAGTTCCTTGAGATATCAGGTAAAAGTCTCTTATCTCTGGGCTACTGAGTCACCGTGATTTAACTCTCGTACAAACTGTCGGGTCGGAGTGTGAGAGTCCTGAGGTCGAGAGATTTTACCTTTTGGGTACAAGAAAGTGATGACGTGACAACAATTATAGAAAAATTAAAGTTTTCTGCTGAATGTATGTTTTAATTAGTAAAAATCACACATTTAGAAATTAGACCTAATGGACTGAAATATATGAAAAAATATATTAATTTTGAATAATGCTATTGGTTACTTTTATTTTACTTAACGTTAAAAATGTCAAATAATTGGCCGTGCCTTTGATGCAATTAATGAATTATTTAAAATATATATGAATAATAAATTTACACATTAAACTATTAAAGCATTTAACTCATATATCTTGAATTTTAAAAATTATCTAAAAACACTTGAAATTTTACTATATTTTTAAAATACACCTTCTCCTCACATTTTTTATTAATTTTAATATTGTTCATTCATCTAGTTAACATATTTCATCAATTAATTACAATAAAAAATTAAAAAGATTATAAATTTATGAAAATTTCATATTTTTAATGAGATTATAAATTAGTGAAAATAATATTTTTAATCTAGGTATCTCGCCAGCTTCGATACCTACCAATGTGCTCGAGAGGTGGAAAGTCAACTGAACTCGTTGCCCGGGAATTCTTAGCCGTGCAGGCATTCCGCGACATCTTTTGCGACAGAGGAGGCGAGATAGATAGGCAAAGGTTTTGCATGATGGCACACAATCATCCATCATTTTATTATTTCATAAATTTCTCCAAAAATGAAGCATTTCATTACCAGATACAAGCTTTGGCACTCTTCACAAGCCAGCACGATACAACACGGAGATGCCTGAAATTGAACGAAGAAGTTCGAGTTGTGTTAATCCCGAGCTCCAACATCGTCATCATATCCATACTTGATCTCTTCTATACTCGCGCACAATGACGGGAACACTAGTCGGTGGGATCTATAAAAGTCCAGAAGAAAAATTTTAGGCACAGAAAAAGAAAATTACCAGGTTCGAATCTATCGGCAAAAAATCAAATCCAATAGATATTGTATTACTAAGATCATCTTCTAATACAGAAACGTAGAGATTCATAAAAAATCGCCAAGCAATCGAATATGAAAATCTATTTTATACCCAATGCTTACCATGCCATAATCTGTGACAATCATAGAGATGTAATCTGATGGAGTAACATCATACCTGAAATGGAATAGTAACAAGTTAACTGTCAAATGATAATTCAGCAAAAAGAGACGATCATGCCAACTAATCGAATAGTCATCATACATTAAATTCAGAAGTTTCAGACTTTCTTTGTTTGTCCAATTATCCAGATAATTGACATCTAATCTCCCAGGAACATGAGCAATGGCATCTGAGGCACCTGCAGCAAATTCCGATCATTGTCCGAGATATTGTTATTCTTTTCATCGTAAAAACAGATAAGTTGTAAAGATAACTTACCTAGTTCATTAAAACATATGGAATCAAGCTGCACCCTTTCATGAAATTTATATGCTTCACAGCATACTATTACAGGAACATGAAAAGAATGAGCAACCATAGCAATGCTTGCCGTCCCAACCCGTGAATATACTGTTCCATTTGAGAATACGGAGGAAGCCCCTAAGAAAACCCGTGTGACTTCATGGATAACGTAAGAGACTGCGTTTATATGCGTGTAAGTACAGCTAAGGCCCTTCGACAATAGACGACGAAGTAACGCTTTGCCATCGAAGTTTGGACGAGAATCTACCACCAGTAAGCGGAATTTCTTTCCAAGCTCGTGTGCATATAACATAATCATCTCAACAACACATGATGATCCATAGATCAGAAGAACATCCCCATCCCGAATCTTGGTAACGGCATGCCTAACTATGACCATGTCAGCAAGTACGATCTTCTCGTTGATGAACCGATCGATATCTGAGCAAAGTGCAGCTTTTGCTTCTGATTCAGAAAGGCTTAATGGCAACTTGGCAATGCGATTCTTTAGAAATCTAATTGCATTTCCCATGCTAATCGAGAGTGGCCTGCATTCACTGAAAAATGAGATGTAGCTACTGACTTTTGCAGTTAAATCTCGGACTAGAGTTTTCTCTGGTGGTGTCTTGTAGTCTTTGATGGCCGTTTGAAATGCCTGAAGCATCGATATACAACGAGCATTTCCCCCAAATATATCCCTCCTCAAATACTGCAAACCCACCTGGCAAATTACTAACACACATCATTATACATCAACAAACCACAGATGGTTATGGTTAATTACATTCAGAAGTATCCCAAATGATTATGAACGTAGTAACAAACAATTGAGAGAGACAGGGGGCTAGCAAGAGGGGAAAGCCCCCCTTGCTCTTTCTGTCTATTATAAGTAAGCACAACATGTATTCGATCTACGCAACTCTATTTATTATGTTGTTTTTATTTCAGTTTGGTATATAATTTTTGAGGTGTTTATCGTAATAATTTTGTTCAGAACAATATATACACATAAACACAACATAAATTTTATCACATTTCTAATAAATGGAGCATAGATGATCGATAAATTCATTTCTTCCTAGCTCCACTATTCAAAACCAATAAACAACCGAATATAAGAAACATCCCGGAAGTATTACCTTGTATACAGCAGGATGCACAGAATCCAGTTGAAAAAACTTTGACTCTAGATCAGAAAGTTGAGTTCCGCGCTCGTATTGGGGCAAGTGCAGAAACAATTGGACTCTATTTGTTGCCTCAGATTGATTGATTACAGCACGCCTCTTTGCCTTCTCAACTCTGCTCTTCTCATCAAACTGCATGCGTGGAGGGGGAGCATCATTTTTCTTCTCTTGTGCACGATCATCTTCTTTCTTGTCCGTAGGTGTGATCACTGGTGAATCTGAAAGACCATCTTTCTTCTTCACGAGATGTTGTGAAGCTTTACTTGGTCCACCTGATGCCGAAACAGGTTTGCTTGCCCCGCCTAGAAACAAAGGTAAAAGGTTCAGTACGTGATTATAATATCATCAAGCAGTTGACTAACGGATATTTCCAGAATTGGGCGAATTCAACAACAGCAATAACAACTGATCCACTACCTACGTAACTTTAATTAGAATCATATCAAGCTTTAATTAATTGACATTGATATAATAAATGTCAAAGCATCTTAAGAGGAAAAAATATCAACAAAATAAATGAAACTATAGTCGAATCGATTAATCAAAGCCATACGGTGAGATCTATTAGTAAGATGCAAAGTTTGGCAAATACTCAAAAGCGTTCAGGAATGCTCAACTCCCTGCCAAATACGTGAGAAGTTTCTATTAATTTGTTTTTAATTTCAGGAGATAAATCTTCATTTATGAAGCATGTGTTAGTCAACAACAATAGATGCCAATTTGCAAAGTCTAAACACGCAGTACTTTATTATAAAACCTTTTGATGCAGATTTTGCAGCTCGTTGTGCTTCTTGCAATGCTCGCCGTTCAGCTTTTGTTGTTTTTACTTTTGTTGAATTTGATGAATGCTCGTTGGGAGCTTCTGAAGTGGACTTTTTAGTTCTTTCTGCAAAAAATTGTTTTTCAGTGGCATTCAAAACAAGTCAATATAATGTTCCCAAAGTAAAGAACTAATTCAATAAAAGTATAAGCCATAATACGTATAAGCCTCACCTTATGCAAAAAATTTACAAAATCTTCCACTGGAAAAGAAAAATTTACAAAATCTTAGATGCAAAAAAGAAAAACCTTTGAATCATACTTCAATATCAACTATAAGCTGGCCTGTAATTTTTTTATATTGCAGTTCTATAATTGATTTCAAACAAGGAGATAGAAATTTGGTCATTCTTTGATGCGTTGAAATCAAACATTTTGAAATAGTAACTCCTCAAAAAGTTTAAATAAATTCTGGTTCTTCCGAATCCTAGTTAAACTAAAACATCATTTCAGGAAATGGTAGAACTGGGTTTTTTCTATTTTACCTGAAACTTTGACAGACTTTTTCGCTTCAATTAACTTTGTAACAGATGTGCTGATGCCGGAAACTGGCAGACTAGAACCAAACTTTCCGGTCTTGTTCTGGCGATGCAACATAATCGTAGAAGATTCCTCCGGTAAATCCAAGTTTCCAGCTCCGATGTGACTGAAAGAAGAATTCGACGGCGATGTACTGAGCAGCAACTCCGAGGGATTGTAGCTCCCCACGGATACTTCTTCCATATGTCTCCTATACCCCGGCGCTGGAATAGCCTGAATACGGAGAGTGAAATTATCGGAGAGATGACGAGGCGGCGGGATCATGACCGGTGATAGGGAATTTCCCGCCGGAGAGTTGGACGGAGGCGGAGATGCAGAATCTGGTGGAGCAGAGAAGGTCCGACCTGGAGGAGGATTGGGTGTGAAGAAACCGACATGGCGGACCTTAGGGTCTATGACCGCACGGGAGGTTCTACGCTGGTCCATGAGAGCTCGGATTAGGTCAAAAGCCAGGTCGATTAAACTGCGAGGAAGCTGAAATTGACGGCAGCGACACCGACTTGAGAATCCACTGAGATTTCTGAAACTCCATCCTCCGAAATTCCCAATAACGGTGCTTTCAGACGACGAACTCGCACAGAAAACTTGGGAAATTTGCGTTCAACCTTCTGGCCGCCATGAATGGAAGCTAGAGAGAGTTGGCAATTGGCTCATGGAAATCTTTACATGATGGATTTAATTATTATTTTTTGGATGTATATCACTTTATCAAATATTAATATTATCCTTTTGTCAATTATTTTATTATTCACTACAATTATTTTATTTTAATAAAGAAAATTAAAATATTCACTACAATTATTTTCATAATTCATAAAATAAATATAAATATTTTTTTTTCAATTTATTAATTAAGTTTTAAATAAATTAATTTCTCGTTATAAGTCGTTTTAAATAAATCCCGTTCTATTTCGCACAATGGCTAGATCAACACATAACTCTTCGTCAATTTTCCCCACGGTTTCATTTGCCGGTTTACTATTTGTGGAACAACAAATGTTTCGAAAATGTCTCGAGATACAATTTGACTACTTGGTTTTGGATGATTTAAGGTTTAGGTATGATAAATAATTGTTAATAATTAGTTTATTGTATTTAATTAGTGGTATTTCTTAGTATAAATAATTTGATACTTAGTAGAATGGTAACATTTTAGCAAGTATCCTCGGTTGACCCAAGTCTCAAACTCGACAACGAACTTCGAATTTGTTTATTGGTTGGTTTGTACAGGGGAGGTTAAAACTAAACCAGAATTACAAACTGGATTATAACTGTAGATAATTTTATTAGGGTTAGCTTTTAATTTTTAAAAATCGTGGTTTATTGTCAGATTTGCTACTTATGAGTCAAAAATTACAAAATTAGAACTAAAACTGTGAGTCAAAATAAAATCTAAAAGTTAGTAAATTCTGACCCAAATCATAAAATTCGATGTCAATTCAAAATAGCTTCTAAATCAGTTTAAATATAATAAAAAGTGTTTTTTATTTTATTTTTTTAAATATGAAATAAAATGAGAATTACACTAGTGGATAAAACCAAGTTAGATTGGACCATTACACCCTCTTATATTTCTATAATAATTGAAACAAATAGGCAATAATTAAATAAAATATGGATAAAATGACACGTCCGGTCTAAGTATAATAATAATACAAAATTAGAAAACAAACCACGTAGAATTTCTTTCAATTTTAAGATTCGACCAAAAACAGAAAAAGCTGGGCTCTTTGAACCTAACGAGTCAAGGCTGTCGGCTGAATCACTGCCCTCCTCAGGCCCATCTCTCTCCTCTCCTCGACCGTCCGCCATGGCCGATCAAGATCCAAGCTCTGCTCAAACACAGATAATCGAAAGCTTCATCTCCAGAAGCCCCATCGCTAAACTGGTTCAAAAGCTACGAGACCATGCACCCAATTCCAGACAACTCTTCGGTTTATTATCCCTACTCTTGATCGGAGCGGTTCTTATTTTTCTCGCCGGCCTGACGGTCACCGTCGCCGTAATTGGGCTCGTCTTATTCTCGCCGTTGATAATTATTTCAAGCCCCTTATGGGTTCCCCTTGCAATCTTTCTTTTTCTCGCCGCTGCTGCCATTTTCTCCACCTGCGGGTTCGGGATCGCCGTCGTCGCCGGTTCGTCTTGGATTTATAAATTCTTCCGGGGGAATAATCGGTCCGGTTCTTACCGAGTTGAGTCAGTTAGAAGCCGGGTTCATGACGCTTCGAGCCAGGGGAAGGGCTACGCCGGAGAGTACGGTGGGTATTTGCAGAGTAAAGGGAAGGATGCGGCTCCGGGGGCATAGCCGGTTCGGTTCATTACAGAATCGGGTTTTTATTTACTTCGTCCATTTCACGTGACTTTGTCATAATTTATAAAGTTTTATATATTAATGTTATTATCGTTTCGTTCAAGGCGAGTTGAGTAGTTAGATTTAATTCAATCGTTAAACATGAGGCTAAATTCTGACACCGAAAGACCTTAAACGAATGAGATTTGGCCTCAGGACAATTCGTCAAATCTACGATAGAGTTGAGTTAAACTGATCTGACTCGTTAAATTGATCGGTTTAGTTTGGATTGAGTTAATTTTTCAATTTTTCTTAATTTTTTGCAGAATGTCGGTCCGATTTTTTTCTCTGGTCCGGTTTTGTATTTCTTCATCGACCCAACAAACCAAAAGCCTCCACCAATCAATAAAGCTCACTTGTACCAAAAGGCGAATCCCTCGCCCCCAGGGCCCCCACACCCCGGCCCGACAGTTTGTGAGGGGGTTAAATCACGGTGACTCAGTAGCCCAGAGATGGGAGGCCCGTACCTGATACCACAAGGAGCAACCTCAACATTGGAGGATTAAACTCCCACACTGTGTCAGCGCAGGCTTCGAACCGTGGCCCTTGTACCAAATCTACCACCACTTGGCCACTGAGCTAAGCCCGTGCGGGCAATAAAGCTCACTTCATCCATCTCCTATCTTGTGGTGGAGGATAAGCACAATAAAATTGGAAGAAAGGATTTTCAAACCCTTTTATCAAAGTTTTACCTAATTACCAATTTGCCCCAATATTTTATAAATTTATATAATCAACCACATTAACTTGAACAAAAAATACCTAAAAAGTTAGACCGTTATCCCCCGACGTCTTATCGTAAAATTTAAATTATTTAAGCCTTTTTTATAATTTGATTAAAAAAAATTGAAATTAAATCATAAAAAATAGATAATTACAAAAATTTAATGTCAGAGTGTCTGTTGAAATTGTTTTAAAACTTAAGGCATCAATCAAAAATACACTTACACTTTAAGGTGTTAGTTAATAAGATTAAAAGTTTAAGCATCGTTTAAAAAATCTTCATACTTCAAGCTGTCAATTCATACAGTTAAAAGTTTGGCAACCACTTGAAAATTATTCATGACTACATGATGTCTTTTGATAATGATCTTATTCTTTATAGTCCAGACTTATAGATTCCAAAATCGACCGCATCTGAAACCGAGACGAGAAAAGATTCAATGTTAACCAGATTGACTCAAAATTACGAACATGAACGCTAATTTTCATTTTATTTTTTTTCTCGATTTATTATTGTTCGATCTTTTCATCCTTGTAGAACCTTAATGTTCTACTCTAATAACCATCATCTTAGTTGCTCTTGAACTAATCTCGTCTTACATGTCACGAAAGATCCTTGCCTAATTATGCAAAGTGGTAAGATAAAACACAAGTTAAAATCTTATAATTTGAAGATATTTGCAAGACATCTTAGTTTTTGTAACCAAATTAATCCTGAAATTGATTAACTAAATAAGTTAATCCCCACTAAATTCTTACCAAACCTATGACAATAATCATCCACTTATCTACCCCGACCTTTCTTGTCTTGGACTTCGAAGAAAACCATGAATCTCTCTCTCTCTCTCTCTCAAAAAGATGACAATTGATCAAGAACAGCATCTCAGTGAAGTTAATACATTTTTTGTAACCAACCCTCTAAAGAATATGAATAGTACAAATAAACTCAGAATCTCTTTTTTGGATTTTTTTCTGCGAGACGAAGAAAAATTAGAACCTTCAATGGTGCAACGGATTTGGTCCGGTCGGAACCAGGCGCTTGTCGTCACAGTAACGAGGGTCCGTGACCGTCGGATCTGAGTCGCGGTGCCGATGATGATGACGGCGATGTCGATGATGTCTATGCTTAAGAAACGGAGTGAAGTCGATTTTGGTCGACAGAGTTTTCCGATGATTCAAGGGGTTGTTGACGAGATTATTGTGATTGGAATTGAAAGTTTGACGTCCATGGAAGAGGAAATGAAAGACGGGGAGCAAGAGAAGGAGACTAATGAAGATTGAAAGCTTTAAAGCCATGGAAGATCAGAGAGAAGATGGGTTTCTGCATAGAGAGAAAATGGAGAAAGAGAGAGAGAGAGGATTTTAGAGAGAGAGAATGAAGAAGAAACCTTGTCTGCTTAGAAAATGAACCAAGTTTCAGACATGCTAGCGTAGCTTAAGAAATGTTCATGGTAATGTGTGTTTGCTTGAAGGAGACTCTCTCTCTCTCTCCTCTCTCTCTTTCTCTTTCTCTCTCTCCTCTCTCTTCATCTCTCTAGCTTGGCGAAGATGAAGGGTGAGAAGGCCTGAGGATGCGGAGAAGGAGAGGAGAACTGTCGACCATTCTTCTTCCAATGGAGGTTCCTTTCCGTTTAAGCAACAACTGTCCATTAAAACAAGACTTTGAAAACACTGAGCAGGAAGAGAAGACGATCTTTGAAATACGCAACATTTTAATTAACTCTTTAATCCTCCTTTGACTTTCTTAATCTTCTCAAATAATGTCAAAAACGCAGCTTGGTTGAGTACACAATCATGCATAGATTGCTCCCTTTTTCAACTCTCTCTCTCCTCTCTCTCTCTCTCTCTCTCTCTTCCCTCAAACCATGCAAATATCGAAATTTAGACCAATATACTTGTAAAATAGCTATAGTTTCATTCACCGAGGTCAACTTCAGCCTGAACCCTTAAAATGATTGTGTGTTATTTAAGATAAACTCTAGGTTATAATTACTAATAAAAAATAATTTAGCTTGCTTTGATATGGCTGATATCGAACATTTGTGATCTCGTGTAATGTCGATGTTCAATAAGTGTCACATAATTGAAAATCTAGTGACATTTTTAGCAACACAACGCGCTATGTTGTTTGAGTGAGTCGTGTCATCTCGACCCACCGGGATTTTTTTTTTATGAAATCTTGAGTTTCATGCATCGATTAATATTTTTTGACCCATCATTAATAAAATTATTAGCATACTTTCACTAATTTTTTGACCTTTGATTCTGCTGGATTATGCCTGCATTCATATTAGACCCTTAAATACTCAAACCCTAGCTTATACTTTAACACACTGTATTTCTCTGTTCGAACTAGAGCTTGTGCTACTGATTTGTCTCTGCATTAGGTTTATACTTGTCTTGTTTTTTATAGATCTATTAGCCTCAGCCATCCCCCACTTCGTTGCTGGTTTGTAGATAGACTCTTGTGCCGACTGTCTTCCGGTACTGTTACTATTCAGGATTATCCTAGTCCTTTTTTTGGTGTAGTTATGAATGATAGTCCTTGAGATTACTATCCTTAACACTAATCCTTGCACGGAGGACATATACTGTGTAAGTTTTCAAAGGGTGTCTGGTAATGACATTGCTTATGTGACAAAGATGAGAGGTGTGAGAGTAATATAATCTCATATCGTATGAAAAAGTGATATTTGTACTGTAGATAAATGATGTTCTCCATCTTACTCAGTATAATGCACCGAAGGATGTTATAATTGTGATGACCCATCCATATGAAAAATGCAAAGGTGGTGCAATCCTAGATCACTTGAGAAAGAGATGTTTGCACTCAGAGTCATATGACATTACAATATTTTGTTAATGGTGAGGCTCCTTCCATACTAATGAGCTACAAAATTCTAATTCTCAGGTCTCTTGGCCCAAACTTAGGCTATAGCCAACATAAGGCCCGAGCCACGGCTCTTGGCCCACTTAAGTCCCAAGCCACGGCTCTTAGCCCTAGCCACGCTCTAGGCCCAATGCTCATTCCCAAGCCATGGCTTAAGACCTAAACCACGGCCCAGGGCCCAAGCCACTTCTCACGGCCTGGAGTTAAAGCTACGGCTCTCGGCCCAAGCTAAGGCTCTAGCACAAGCTACGGCTTTCTAGTTTCTGCCCAAGCTACCGGCCTTGGTCACTGTTCACGCGCTATTTCACAGAGACTCGCCATAGCGTTTCCCGCCATTAGCAATCGCCTGTGTATTTATACATTTTGACGTTGTAGACGACGGGAAACCCAGGAGACACTCCTACGGACTCCTTTTGTGCGTTTCTTGCTCTTCTTCTTCTGCTCTGAAACCCTAATTTGTTGCCATGGATGATAATCTTGAGCAGAACAAGCTTCCCGAGCTCAAGCTAGGTATCCTGCCCAACTCCGTTACTCTGTCCTTTGATTTAATATTTTGGATATTCGGAGGGATTTTTATGTTTGTTCATTTCTTTCTCTTTCGCACATGTTTTGTGTTAACTATACGTCGTTTTTGTAGATGCTAGGCAAGCTCAAGGGTTTCTTTCATTCTTCAAGACTCTACCGTCTGTAAGTTCTCTTCATTTTCCTTGAGTGTCGATGATTTCTGTTATCTTTCGAAGCTTTAAGGGTTTCAACTTTTGATTATTTTCTGCTACTTGTGTGGTTGCTGAGATACTAAAGCACTAGAGACAAAATGCATGGAAATGATGTGTATAATTTCCTTTTCTGGTACTGGAACAATCCCCTCCTTTGTATATGGAAAGGGGAGGGAGTTTATTTGTCGAATTTAAAAACTGTATGAATGATTTTTAAAACTCATCTCTTAATCCTATGCACATCCTTTTTCTCTGTATGATGAAAAACAGGAGAGAAATATAAGTGTCAATTAATTTTTATTTCTTGTGGTTCTTTTGCAGGACTCAAGGGCTATTCGATTGTTTGATCGCCGGGTTAGTATATAAACCAATTTATTTTAGTGTAGTTTGCTCCTTTTTAGAAAGTTGAAATGCCATGAATTTTTCTTTCTGCTTGCTGTTAATCTTTATGTGACAAGCTAAACATGTTTTACTTCAGGCAGTACTTTACTGCGTTCTTGCAGATGTCTTTATTTCGTATTTTCACTTTTCTGAAATCCATAAACATTGCAGGATTTATTTCAATGAGGATTTATCTCTCTCAGCATAATGATACTTGTTTCTTTAATGTTCCACTTTAATTTGAGTGTCCTCTAAAGATTTGTAATTTTTCAGGATTACTACACTGCTCATGGAGATAACGCTACATTCATTGCAAAGACATACTACCATACTACTACTGCTTTAAGACAACTTGGTAATGGATCTGATGGGCTATCTAGTGTGAGCATCAGTAAAAGTATGTTTGAGTCAATTGCTCGCGATATCCTTCTTGAGAGAACAGATCATTCCATGGAGCTTTATGAGGGAAGTGGCTCAAGCTGGAGACTGATGAAGAGCGGCACACCTGGAAATCTTGGTAGCTTTGAAGACATTTTGTTTGCAAACAATGAAATGCAGGAAACCCCAGTTGTTGTTTCTTTATTTCCTAGCTTCCGAGAAAATGGATGTATCATTGGATTAGGATATATTGATCTAACTAAAAGACAATTGGGTTTGGCTGAATTTCCTGATGATAGCCACTTTACAAATGTGGAGTCAGCCTTAGTTGGTCTAGGTTGTAAGGAGTGTCTCTTGCCTCTAGAAAGTGGCAAGTCAAGTGAAATTAAGGCTTTACATGAAGCATTAACTAGATGTGGAATCATGCTAACAGAGAGGAAAAAAACAGAGTTCAAAGTGAGAGATTTAACACAGGACCTTGCCAGGCTTGTCAAAGGTTCTGTTGAACCAGTAAAGGATTTGGTGTGTGGTTTTGAGTTTTCTCCTGGAGCTTTAGGGGCGTTGATATCATATGCAGATTTACTTGCAGATGAGAGCAATTATGGAAGTTATAGTATCATGAGGTACAATCTAGATAGTGTGATGAGGTTAGACACTGCTGCCATGAGGGCATTAAACATCCTGGAAACCAAAACTGATGCAAACAAGAACTTCAGTTTGTTTGGTCTCATGAATCGGACATGTACTGCTGGAATGGGAAAACGATTACTGCACAAGTGGCTAAAACAGCCTTTGCTGGATGTGAAAGAAATTAATTGCAGGCTTGATTTGGTTCAGGCGTTTGTGGAGGATGCTGCTCTGCAACAAAATCTGAGACAACATCTCAAAAGAATTTTGGATTTTGAGCGATTATCTCAATGCCTTAATAGAAAAAGTGCTGGTTTGCCGCATGTTGTTAAACTTTATCAGGTATATTTGATCAACCATAATTATTTCAATGGTAAAATATTCTGCATGACACCACATGGAGTCGAGAAGTCATGATCTGTGTATAAAAGTAGTTGAATATTTTGCTTTATTTTTTGTGGGAATCATTTCCTGTATACTAGCACTTCTCCCCTTATTCTTGTTTACATGGGAAATTGCTGTATAATAGTCTTTTATGTTCTCTTCAAAATTAAACATGCATGCAATATTTTTTGTGATTGGAAGAAGATAGTCCTGCTCTGATGCCATGATTTTTCTATCCGCTTAATGCAGTCAAGTATCAGACTTCCATACATAAAAACTGCTTTGGAACAATATGATGGACAATTTTCCTCTTTGATCAAGGAAAGGTATTTAGATTCTCTTGATTTCCTGACGGATGATGAGCACCTGAACAAGTTCATCTCCCTCGTTGAAACTTCAGTAGACCTTGAACAACTTGAGAATGGTGAATATATGATCGCATCAGGTTATGATTCTGCACTGTCTGAGTTAAAGAAAGAGCTAGAGTCATTGGAGCATCAAATACACAATTTGCATAAACAAACTGCCGGTGATCTTGATCTGGCTATAGATAAAGCACTAAAATTAGATAAAGGCACACAATTTGGACATGTTTTCAGAATAACAAAGAAGGAAGAACCAAAAATAAGGAAAAAGCTCTCTTCCCAATTTATTGTGCTTGAAACTAGAAAAGATGGAGTGAAATTTACAAATACAAAGCTTAAAAAGTTGGGAGACCAGTATCAAAAGAAATTAGAGGAGTATAAGCGATTCCAGAGAGAGCTTGTTACTCGAGTGGTACAAACTACAGCAACCTTCTCTGAGGTAGATATAACTATAATTTGTGCATTTTCTGAGCACTTTTTCATGATTTGAGGTAAGTTACATTTTGTAGGTATTTGGAACAGTAGCTGAGATGATTTCAGAGTTGGACGTGTTGCTTAGTTTCGCTGATTTGGCCTCTTCTTCTCCTAATCCCTACACCAGGCCACACATGACTGCCTCGGTATTTATATTTTACTTGTCCTTTGCTGTTTTTTTGTCAAACATATGTGATTCCTTCCTGTAACATGCTAGAAAACTTTAAGTTTGATTAGTTTGTGTTGGCTATAACAGGACCAGGGTGATATTGTATTAGAAGGGTGTAGACACCCATGTGTGGAGGCTCAGGACTGGGTTAACTTTATACCTAATGATTGTAAGCTTGTAAGCGTTCTAACCATTGAGAAAACTCATTTGTTTAGTATCAACTTGTTAAGTTAAGTGTCTCATTGCTGTTTGGCTAATTTTTTTTTATAAATTAGGTGAGGGGTGAAAGTTGGTTTCAGATTATTACTGGGCCCAACATGGGAGGAAAATCAACATTTATTAGACAGGTGCAATTTTTGACTCACTGCTTATTTGTAATGATTTTTAACCGCATCCTTTTTTCTAAAACTGCTGGATTGTTTTCACTTTCTCACAGCTGGCTAATTTTGACTATATTCTGCTCAGTNAGAACAAACCAATCTACATTTATTTCAACTGCATTAATGATATTTCAAATTGGTCAAGACTTTCCAGTTTATGGCTGGTACCAGTTGTTGTTGTTAGGATCTTATATTCTTTATGGCCCTGACCTGTAAATGGAATGTCCAATTGTTTATATGCGTTTTTAATATGTTAGTGATCATTTTTGTTGTAAATATGGGGTGCAGCTGTGTGATACACTTTTAACTAAATTAATGCTTATAGAGTGCTATGCATTGCCAAAAGCAGAAAACAGAATGATTCTATATCGAGAAACAGTATCTTTTCCTAGCCATGGATTTTAAGTATAGGTTTTCTCAATAAGCAATAAGAAAAGTGAAGGATGTACGTGATATTATCAATAGATTATGAAGCTTGGTAAGAACTATTTATGTTCATATGAACTAATCATCCATGTTTAATCTTAATTTCTTCAACATCAAGAATGCATGATTATCTTTTTGATCTAAACTCGATCAACATATATTGGCAGATTGTTGGTAGAATCATGAAATTGTCAGCTCATATTGAGATTATGAAGTGGATTGGAGATTGAAATCATTATTGTTAACCATTTTCATTTGAACTTTTTCAGTTAGATGGACAGTATTAAACTAACAATTACACTTCAACTCTTTGCATGGAATAAATTCTTGTTAAATACCTTGAACAAGGATACTTTCTGGTCAGAGAACTAAAAAATGTTGTATACTTTCTCTTCAGCTGCGTGGCATTTCTACATTTATGCAAGAGATGCTCGAAACTGCATCTATATTGAAAGGAGCTACTGATAAGTCTCTGATAATAATCGATGAGTTGGGCCGTGGGACATCGACGTATGATGGATTTGGTTAGTTTTCTCTGGCATTGTTTCATGGATTTCTAATTTTTTCTATGGATCGCTTATCTAGCCATATCCTTATGTAATATTTTGAATCAAAATAGTACTGAAATATATATATTAAGGCATATACTCCATTTTTATCTTGGCGCACAGGCTTAGCATGGGCAATTTGTGAGCATATTGTCGAAGAAATCAAAGCTCCTACTTTATTTGCAACTCACTTTCATGAACTGACAACATTAGCTCATCAAAATGGTAATGTGCCCAATACACAACATATTATTGGCGTGACAAACTATCATGTTAGTGCGCACATTGACTCCTCAAGTCGCAAATTAACCATGTTGTACAAGGTAAAATAATTTTTATGAAGAATATTTACATTTGGAGTTATTCAAAGCATTCTAGCTACTTTAGAAATTGGATGCCATATCATAAATCCTTCGAAAATTTTTGAAACATTGCCTAGATTAGGAATCATTTAAGGTAAATATTTAAACTTTTTTATTTCTTGTGCAGGTCGAGCCAGGGCCGTGCGATCAAAGCTTCGGCATCCACGTCGCAGAGTTTGCCAATTTTCCAGCAAGTGTGGTGGGCCTTGCCAGAGAAAAGGCTGCTGAATTGGAAGATTTTTCACCCGAGGCATCCATTTTAAATGATGTCAAAGAACAGGTATGAACAAAACATTCAAGAACTCTATTCCATTTTCACTTTTTCAAGGCTTTTAGCTGCATTGCAAAGCTCATAAACACTATATCTCATGGCCATCCATGGTTCAATCACAGGTCGGTTCTAAACGAAAAAGAGAAATAGGGTCTGATGATGAGTCGAAAGGCATGGCCCGGGCTCGGGAATTTTTGAAATGTTTTGCCGATTTGCCATTGGATAAGATGGATATGAAGGAGGATTTGGACAATGTTGTGAAATTGACAGATGAGTTGAAGAAAGATGCAGCTCACTCTCAATGGCTTCAGCAATTCCTTTAAGGTTTTCTGTTTTCCTTCAAGGTTTTTGAATTACGTGGGTAAAGCCTTTTTGTATCTATCTCTTAAGTTAAGACTAAGTTCTGCCTTAGATTCTTAATTCAAGTAAACTAAAGTCAATTTCTATGATAGCCAAACCCGGACCAATCCGATAGCCAACCTCAACGGAAGCCTACTTAAATTTTGGGTCGATTTCAGCTAGGTTTACACCAAGATTTTGGTTTGTAGATGATTGATTTGGGTGGGTTGGCCACGTTGAACCGTTCGGTTCGAACTTGCCCGGCCTATTAACAAGAGAGATGGAACTTTTTTGACATATTTTAATTGAGAAACATGCCATGAACTTCAAATATAAAAAAATTGATTCTCATTTATCAGAAGTGTTACCAAAGTAGTAACATGTTACTGAGTAATTTCCGAAAATAAACAAATTTGGATAACAAAGCAGGTCGGGATTCAAACTGTGAGGGGAGTAGGAATTTGGGAGGTCTATAATCGCTGGATTGACATGGTCCACCACGCCATTGTTGCTTTCAGCGAGATATTAATAATTATCAAGAATATAATACTCGATGGCAAGTCGAGCGTCGCCTTCACCAATATCAACACAGTCCACAGAGTTTCACACCTCTGCGCAGCATAAGTTATTTGACGACAGTTAGTTACGTGAGTCAGGTTATCATTCAAATCAAACTAATTGTATTTGTAGAGTTTGATTCGTTGGGTATTCGACTTTTTGCTAAGATTTTGTGAGCTACGAGGTACATGAATTAAGCGGCTGATAAGACTTTTTTCTAATCACACGTTTGATTGCTAGACTAGCACTGTGAGGACATATTTATTTGGTCGAGATGTGACCATTATGACGAATTATATGAACCACATTATTAGATACGTTGATGATGGATGACTATAGGATGATGGTAATAGAGAAATCTATTATCACAGAGTCAACCTCCAACATTTATCATTGAAGGATACATGAGCACTTTCTTGCGGTCCATTCTAGAGAGGTTGTCTGGTATTGAGTCATTTTTTAAGCCAAAAGCAAATGAGTTCAACGTAGTTTACTGAGTGATTCGCAACATGATTGACCACATTATTCTTCCTCGCGACGGCTATCAAAATTTGGTAAATTATATGAATTTGTACGCTATATATATGATTAGCTCATGTATCTGGATGAACCCAAGTTATTTAGTCTAGAGTCATATGACCAAGGTCCAAAGGGAAGGTACGAAAAACCTCTCTTATAGAGTTTTGATCACCAAACTCATTGAGAATTTGTGTAGAGAGATCTCTGATCCGAACCCATAATAATGCAGGAAGGTAGACAATTTTGATGGGACACATTTGAGGCAGATGAGGTTAGTGGAGTATGGTGGCACGTGAGTTGCTAAGGAATTTATTCTTATGAATTTTGATCTAAATGTAGATTTGTCACGTCAGGATGAGATGTTTTGGTAGACTTTTCAGATCCTCTTTCACCACCTATGCAGAGCCATCATTAGCAAACATGATGCATCAGATGATCCTCTATCATACGCAACATGTGAAGATAATTGATAGCTTAGAGCGCTCAGTAAATGAGATACAACGCACGATACATACAACTGGATTATTTCGTGTCTCGCATTTTGCTAACGTCCTCCACACCCTCCAATTGACTTTGGCTATTTTCAGGAGTGTATTATTTCTTTTATGATCTATTGTAGTTTATGTTTTTTTATATGTATGTACTAGTGATGCTTTTTTTATATAATATGTAGTTTTTACATTTACTATGTGTTCGCTCTTATATGAATGATGCCGATCTATGATTTATTTTTTTAAATTAATACAAACATTAATCATTTAATTAACGGTCATATCTGTTATGCTGACCACCTACGGTTAGATTTTGAATTCACGGTCGGTTTTGTCATTGAACCGAGTTGATTAGTTTGATATGTGTTGGGTAGTCAATGTTTGATTTATTTTATCCTTGGGTGGCTCATGTTTGAGATTTCCAAAATGACTTTTTTTTTAGACTAAAGATGTTTTTGGCCTATTAACCCCAGGGTTTTCTTTGGCCATTGACCCTTTCATCAATGGTTAGAGAGAAACGAGATGAAAATATCTTAATCAACAAGAAAGAGTTGAGAGAGAGAGAGAGCAGCTGCTGTGTGAGTGAATTTCGTCGGTTGTTCATCAATGGGAGTCAGAATTCCTTCCATTTTTCTCAGGAGCGTTTTTTTCTAAGCCTTTGACGCCATAATCTCTCTGCGCGGAATCAAGTGAGAGAAAGTGAAGCGTAGAAACAAAAAGCAAGAAAATTTGTGTGTTTCGACAATTAGTTTTATTGTGGATATTTTTTTTTTCATGTTTTGAGGAGAGGGCAGTGGATAATTCGGGTTTCTGTAATGCGCACAAGGAGTTGGGGGAGGAGAATGGCATGGAGAAGGGTGTTGAAGGCTGTACAGGCACTGGTGGCCCACTGTTCTCTCTTTTGCTTCACACTTCTCCTCGTTTTGAAGCTCGATCACCATGTTTCCTATAGTTGGTGGTATGAATTTCACTCCTTTTCTTACCTGTTTAGTTAGGGCTTCGC
Organism: Begonia fuchsioides; assembly: GCA_003255005.1. NCBI lineage: Eukaryota > Viridiplantae > Streptophyta > Magnoliopsida > Cucurbitales > Begoniaceae > Begonia > Begonia fuchsioides. Next base: position 80,604 of record QAOC01000805.1, read on the forward strand.
GACCCTTTGTTTCGCCATTTATGGCATGCAAAGTTTGGTCCAGTTCTGGGAATTCTTCATTTTTATGTGTTTAAATTATTTTCTGCTGAAAGAGGGGGGCTCGAAAGCCATGGAAGTGCTCCCTTTGAGGGGACAGTTTGAATCTCTGTAAAATTGAGGGAATGATAGAAGAAAACAATGGCCATGGGGGAAACTTTTTTTTAATTGTTGTTAATTGTTATGTAAACAGAGTTTTTGGTATGTAACCAGAGCTTTTCTTGATATTTCAAATGAAGTATGGAAATGAGTTTATGTAGCATGGAGCTGTAAAATTGAAATCTCCATATCTTTTGGCTGTTAATTGAGGTGGTGAATTAAATGGAATCGTATTTTTGCTATACTGTAGGTGAGATACAGTCATTTCTTTCTTTTTCTCCAACCTTGGGTTTTAATGAATTCTATTTTTTTTTTAACTAGGGTAATATTTTTCCCACTTTGGGCCTTTCATGCAGTCGTTGCTCGTGGAAGATTCTCATTACCCGCTCCATCAGTTCCACACAATCGCAATGTCGGTAACATCTTTTAGTTAAATTGATTCTCAATATTTGCTTAACAGATTGAAATTTATCATTTTTATTTGGCAGTGGGCACCTTGCCATGCTGTTGTCGCCACGCCCTTGATCATTGCATTTGAATTGCTTCTTTGTATATATCTTGAGAGCACATATGGTACTTAACGAATTTTCACCTCCTACCATTTTTCCGAGATATTAGAACAAATAATGCTTTGATTTTAACTCAATTTACACATTCTGTTTTGGGCAGTACATGGTTTTCCAGCTCTCAGTTTGAAGATTGTCTTTCTTCCATTATTGGCCTTTGAAATGACTATTTTAATTGATAATTTCAGGTTGACTTTTTTCTTTATTTACATTTCTCTATCTCTCTACCGTTTAAATGTCTTATGTTTAGGAATTAAAAACTTTGCACGACTGTTCATTTGTGTGACCTTTCAGTCAATTGCATATCAGTATGTTTAATGATGTAGTGATAGCATATGATAATTTGCATAAACCAGTTCTAAGTTTTCATGCTTGGTGATGCATAATTTTATGTGGTGCCTTAAAACCCAAGGAAATGTAGTTTTGGGATTTCCTTGATCTTGGTTATCTTAGAATAGTTCCTTTCTCTGTGTTCATCTACTGCTGTGGCTTCCTCATTTGCAATCTCATATTTTTAACCTTTAAGCATGTCCTTTAATTGTTAAATGTTGTCTGTGTGAGTTCAACCTTACCAAGATATTCTTAGGCAATAAGCCAAGTAATAAATTGTGTGTGTATGAAGAGACTCTTGATTTTTTAATTTTTGTTTAACAGGCTCCACATTTGGAATAATGTGATGTGTGAATGTAATTCCAAAACAATTTTTTAGTGGCACATGTATGTATGTTTGAAAATAGCATACAAATGTTTAGTATTTTAGATTTGATTATTTATTTATTTATCTGATTTTTCTGAGAAACAATATTTATTGGGATGAAGAAATCACAGGAAGAGAGGCAAAGAGTTCTTCTCGAAAAGATTCATCAGCTCTCATCTTGCATATTCTTCGTGTTCTCAGGATTTTGACTAGTTGATTTGAGTATTTGTCAGATAAGTTGTGTGATAAGGCTCCCAACCAAGTTTAGCTCATGAGACTCTTTTTAATTGTGCTATCCTTTGTGTTAAGTCAATCGGCCTAAATTAAAATTAGTATAAATATGTTAAAAGTTTGGTTTTTAGGGTTATCAAAGAATTTAGGGTTTTGTAGGGAGAGAGGTGAGCCTCCATTAATAGCTCATCAAAGGAGAGAGGAGACCCTCCATTAATTGCTCTCCGTTCTACTTCGTTTTGTCTTCTTGGTGTTGATCTTATTCTATTATTGTTTTAAATTTTAATATGTTCTCTGTGTTCTTTTTTTTTTGGTGCATTAGACAAACTCTATCATTATGTCCCTCCATTTTAATCACTTTTATGTCCTTTGTAGAATGTGTAGGGCTCTTATTCCGGGTGATAATGAAGGCTTGAATGATGAAGCTATATGGGAAACTCTTCCTGTAAGCCACTACGTTATATTCATTTGTAGAAATTTCAATAGATTTCTCTAATTTATTTCTTCTATACCCATTTGAGTTTCTTACATTTAAAGCCAAAAGTTCTTTGATCCTTTATTTGTAGACTCTATTCAAATCAATAGTTTGCATAAGATCAGAACTGATTCTTCTTTACACTAAATTTCAAACGAACTATAATTACTTAAGAATAGTGATTTTGATTTGACCTATTGATTTTCAATCCTAATCTTCATCCTGTAGCACTTCTGGGTTGCAATTTCTATGGTCTTCTTTGTTGCGGGTACTATTTTCACCCTCCTAAAGCTTTGTGGTAAGATTTGTTTATTTTTTTTCTGTAAATTGATCTCTACCTTATGCATACATTGTCTTTAATTATGGGTTATTTATATTAAATTTCTTCCCATTTTTAATTGTCTAGAATGATTATCACTGACTGGCTATATTGGATTTGACTTTCAAATTTTTAGGCAATGTCGGCGCCCTCGGCTGGTGGGACTTGTTTGTAAATTTTGGGTAGTTAAATGATTTATTTTCCACATTGTTAGGTAACTCCTATTTCACGATTAATAATGAAATGATTTACTTTTGCTCAAATGTGCAGTATTGCAGAGTGCTTTGCATTTCTTGTCTGTACAAAGTGGTCTAATCCGATTATTCACGGAAATTTGAGCAGTGGAGAATCAACTTCTTCTTCAATGATTATTAGATATCTTGATTGGGGCAGTGGATTAATACTCTCCCCCCAGGAAGATGAACAACAAGATAGAATTTGTGGCCTACAAGACGTTGGTGGCCATATAATGAAAGTTCCTATTATTGGCTTTCAAATCCTCCTATGCATGCGCCTAGAGGTATAGTATCTACTAGGGTCATAATCATAGGGGATGATTTTTGTTTTTTAATTGCTATTAATGCATAAATTTCAGGGAACTCCTTCCAATGCTAAATATATACCGCTCCCAGCTCTCTTTTCGCCTCTTTTTCTACTGCAAGGCGCTGGTTTATTATTTTCAGCGTCGATATTGGTGGAGAGGATTGTTCTTCTCCGGCGAAGTGGATTTGTCACAGGGTTGTATTTCAGAGTTTCTTCAAAAGCCAGTGAATGTTTTGAGTTTTTTCACCGTGGATCGAGGTTTAAACTCTCTCTACGAACTATGCTTAATTTGGTCTAACTGACACCGATGGTGAAAGATGGATGATTATTAGGTTTGACATATCAAATGCCTCTCTTTCCTTATCTTAAATGATCTCATTTTGACTTGTTAAAAATAGGCTGTTGGGTTGGTGGTCGATTGAGGAAGGAAATCGCGAGGAACTGGCCCGTTTATTTCATGAAGCAACATCTGGGTTAGTACTGTTATGCATCCTTTGAAGGTTACACTGTCAAAGTTCTACATGTATTAATCCGTTATCTGTTTCGTGGTTTTTGTGCTGCTGTGGTAGTTGGACGGATTAGAGTGTGTCTAAGGGAAGCACATTTATTATGGCTGTCTTTTCGTCTTTTAGGAATGTTCAATTTTTTTGGGAAATTGTTGTAGGGAGAGCTTGCATACCTCTCAAATAACTGTCTTATTTTGTAATTTTGTTTCGTCTTTTTATAAAATCTTATCGGGTTTGCAACAGTATTGATCATTTTGTGGTTTAGAGGTGAGATTCTGGACTTCTTGAGGTTTCTTAGTTTTTTTTGTTTCATGAATTAGTTCGTTGAGTTAATGTCGATCGATGATAAATTTATAAATTACCCATGCTTCGATGTAATTCTCGTCACAGGTATAATACGTTTTCGGGTTATCCTCCTGAGATGGTAAAAAAAATGACCAAGAAAGATCTGGCTGAGGAGGTGATCATGGTTTAGATAACTATTTCTGAAATTCTTTTCATTTTTCAATGGAATTACCTGTGTTTTGTATCCCATTCCCAGGTCTGGAGGCTTCAAGCTGCTCTGGGCGAGCAGACCGAAATCACGAAACACAGTCGTCAGGAGTACGAAAGAGTTCAGACCGTAAGAGCGTAGTCGTATAATAATTGCTTTTAGAACAGTTTTCGTTTTTTAAAAACTAACGTTTTCTTTATCAAATTTGTAAGTTGAAACTATGGGTTTGACAGGAGAAGGTGTTATGCCGAGTTTGCTTCGAGAGAGAGATCAGCGTCGTCCTTCTTCCGTGCAGGCATCGAATACTTTGCAGGTAAAAAAAACACCATCGTCGAAGGTTTTGGTGAAGAACAATCCTAAAAATCAGTACCAGTTCTGAATAATGAACTCTAATTTCTGCTTATTCTTTTGCTTTAACCATTGCAGTATGTGCTCTGCGAAGTGTGAAAAATGTCCGATTTGCCGAGTCTCTATCGAGGAGTTTTTACCTGTATACGATGTTTAAACTTTCGACTTTCGACCTGGAATGCACGAATCGAAGATCGGGACTGGCGATTTGCTTTCGAAAACTGTTTACGGGAAGTGTTTTGCTTGGCTGGCTAACGTTAAAGATGGGAAATTGGATGATGAAAATGGAGTTGGCTTGATTATACAGCAGCATAGATTGGAAGTAACGACAGTAGATGATGATATTTGACTTGACATAGCTTAGATACGTGTTTTTCTTTTCTTTTTTTCTGTTTTCAAAGTGTAAATGACTCAACTTTACTTGAAATTATCAAACTATTTGATTTGGTTTGTTGGAATCTCTGTGTTTGAAGACATTATGGGATTGGGTCGTCAATCATCGTCCTCATTTTTGTGGTATGAGATCAGGCCTGCAAGTATTGAACTTCCGGCCTGCTCGGATATAGTAAAACATGTACAAATTGCCGGAGGATGAAAAAATTAAACTATGGTCGACCCCGAACAAGAATTGTCGAGTTAAATGAAGCGCCAAATGAAGCGAGAAATTTTGAATAACCATCATTACTGGAATGAGTAAAACTAGATCAGAACTGTGATTTAACATGAACGGTTGGTTTTGAACTGATTATCGATTTTTAAAAATGTTAAAACAGTGAACCAGGTCGTGGGTCAAAAAAGACCCAAATCGAATAAAACTTGATGTAAACTCAAAAATTGATTTCATACTCGGTCTAATCACTCAAAACCTGATCTAAAATATATTTTTTATCTCTTTTAAAATATGAAATCGGAACAAGACAAACTAAAAACGACTTATATTTCACGATTTAAATTCTAGTTCACTTCAAAATTGACCACACCATGCTCATACCATAGCTAGTGTGTTTTTTAAGGTAGATTTGGATAAAAATGGTAACTAGTAAATGTAGGCATGGACAAGAGCCGCACGTGGACTTTGGGGTCTTTGGTCGCAAAGAGTGATCACTTTTGACTTAGACCGACCCAACAACTTCTAACAGTTGCTGTAATTTTTGTGGGTCTTGTTAGGCCAATTACTAAAATGCGGAAATTACTCATTTTTGATTTCCCTATAGCCATGGCTGTTTAATCATTGCAGTCGATTGTCCCCCACATTTCTCTGTATTAAATTTACACCCTAAACTCTAAACTCGTTGGGTTCTTAATTTTCCTTCGATTTGGGCAAATCCCCTCTTGTGTTCTTGCAGTTGCAGAGATTTCCGAGCTTGGAAAGCCTCTCTTTCCAGTGTTCAATCTATCTTCTTCGATTTCTGCTTGTACCTATCGGTTTTGATCAATTGGATTCCGATATTTCTCCATCCAGATTGGTTCGCGCTGGGGTTTCTGGGGTCTTCTTATATTGAGGTAAAAATTATTGGAACCCTAAAGTATGATTTTGTTCTTATTATCATGTCAACCCATTGTTCGGCTCTAAGTATATGTAGTTAAAACAGGAAAATTTTGATTTTGTTTAAAGAAATCTGATTAATTGCGCTAGTCTTTTGGTAGAATTTGTCGATTTGGAGATTCATTTCGTTTCGTTTCGTTTCTTATTTTAGTATTTCAAGCTCGCTCCCAACTGGAGCTTCCAAACCCACGAACAGTTGCTTAGTTTAATGTATGATTCTGGGCTTTTCATCTTAAGGCGTCATTATGTGTTTTTGTGAGTGTTTAGTTGGAAGAATTTGGGAAATTTATCAAGTAAGTTCATAAATTACTTGCTGCAAATGAAAATTTCTTCAATTTCAATTTGGGATGGCTGAAGAATCTGGAGAATGGCATTAAGATCAGAAAGATTTGGTTCTGAAGTTTATGAAAATGAGCAGATCTCCTTCTTTCTTGGCAAAGTCAGATCAAACTCCGACTCTCCACTCTGAATCTCTCCGTAAATGGGTTGTAGCTTTTTGTATAATCAGATTTGATCTCGAACAAGGCCAGCTAATCGAAGAGTGCTATCCACCAGGCTGTATAACACAAGCTGAAGAACTCGAAATCGCATTCAGCTCATTCCCAGATTCCGTTTCTCAGCATCAGAACCGTTCTAGCATTCATGACTGCATCTTCTTTTTCCGTTTCCGGAGACGAGACAACACCGATATCAGCAATGTCTCATCAAGCAAGATTAACGAAAGTGTTTCTAAATATATGTACGGTTATGTATTTAATCGGCAGAGGCACGACGAGAGGCTAAGAAGAGGCGGAGAGCAGAAATCTGTGGTGATTTTATCGCATAATCCGTACTCGAGTGTATTTAGACCTTTGCTTCAAATTCTGGGTCCTCTATATTTCGACATTGGAAGACAGGCTCTGGAGCATATTGCTGCTTATGTATCGACATGGCCTTGTCCGATCCTGGGCCAGTCAATGGAGCTTCCAATCGGGAATGCAGTCCTCAAAGTGAATTTGCCCCCGGCTTATAGTTTACCGGTCGAAAACGACGCACTTCTAGAAGATTGTTTGCCTTCTATAGCTCCTTTACTGCCGAGTAACGTATCCGTGCCTCTTGGTCTTTTCCACGATGCGGATCTTTTCGGTTCGTTTCGAGGCCTTTTATTGCAACTGTGGGAGTTGTGGGAGCTTTTACTTATCGGGGAACCGGTTCTCGTGATTGCTCCAACGCCTCCGCAGTGTTGTGAGGCTGTAGCCGGCCTTGTTAGTTTGGTTTCTCCGTTACTTTATAGCGTTGATTATCGGCCGTATTTCACCATCCATGACCCGGAATTCGCCAATTTGAATTCGCTTCGAGAAGGAGATGTCTTTCCTTCAATGGTTTTGGGTGTGACGAATCTCTTCTTTCTCAAAGCTCTTCGTAATATTCCGCACGTTGTATCGGTTGGAAGTCCTTCTGCTAATTCAAATCGAGTGGCAATCAATTCCCGAACAACGACCGCAAGAATCTCCGTTAGACTGGAATTACCCGGTTTTCAAAAACTTTCTTTGAAGAAGTTTTCCCCTTCGAGCTTTCTAAACGCAATGAAAATGAGGAGAGACGGGCCACTTTGTCTCATGACCGAACATAAGGAAGCCCTTTGGAGCACATACGCTGCAACAACAAAGCCCGACACTTCTATTTTGAATAGGCTTATTGATGCAGGGATGTCACCCAGGGTTGAAGAGTCGATGTCAGTTGTTAACAACGAGATATTGCGAAGACATTTTTTGGAATTAACGACCAATTTTTTGGCTCCTTTTGGCCCGTATTTTAGAACTATCGCCCCATCGGAAGGATCTTCTCCGTTCGATGATCCTCCTTCTCTGGCCCCATTTAATGCTGATGAATTTCTAGCTACGTTATCTATGAGGGGCCCCGGGAAGTTTTTATCGAAGAGGATGAAATCAAACTGGCTGGAACTTTATAGGTATCAAGCCGTGAATTGTTTACAGTAACAAAGAACATTTTAATCCTCGTTCCACTTTTTTTTCTGAAGATTGATTTTATTTTTCTATTCAGGCGATTTCTCAATGGACCGAATTTTATGCCGTGGTTCAAGAGAAGGGGTGCTGTTGCTGAACAAGAACAGCTCAAAGTATGGAAGCAGGCTCGAATGAATGCTGACATACAGCAGATGACATCAAAAATGTCCGAATTGGAACTTGTCGATTTCTTCAACGCCGTCGAACGACATCTTCTCAAAGAAATTCAGGTTATTATTTACAAATTTAATCATATTCTAGGTTCAATTCACATCCCATTTGATTAATTATAAATGGATTATGATATTCTTTTTCATCTCCTTAGCTCATGAGTTATTAATAATCCAATATCTAAATATATTTCAACAAATTGAACTTGTACAAACGATGCGATTAATTAGAATTCAATTACCATTCTCTAGTGCTTCTTACAAATTGAATATTTTTTGGTTGGTGGGGATAAATTGGAATGCAAATTTTATCGTTGGACTCGAAATAATTGGATTTTTTTTTTTGTTTCGTTTCGAAAGAATTCTTAGTTATCGAAAATAAGATGATCATATCGATGGTATTTACAGCTGCAGCTATCCGGGAAGGATAGTAAAGATTCTGCGATGACGTTTCATAAGCTGAAAGCCGATTTACATTCGGTTTTTGGTGTTCTTCCTAAGGATATGCAGCAACTTCTTCTCCTCAACCCTCAAAGGGCAGCCCTTCTGCAAGGCAGTCCTGAGCTGGCAAAGCTTCTCGGCCACTCACTCGTACAGGTCGGTGTTGTTTCTTCCATTTTGCCTGTATAAATACTGATAATTGAGCAATTCTGATCCGGGATTTGATTTATTCGCTAGATGTCCGAACAAGTTTCGATTTTTATTTGAACTTTGTGTCTCTCTGCCATTGTCTGATGCTGTAGATCTAGTTAGACGATCAAGAAATTTGTGTTAACTAAATCTACATCAATCAATGGCCGAGTTTATTCAGCCTGTGATAGAACGAATGATCATCTGTATTTGCAGAGAGCATTCTACTTGTAGATCAGTTCATGTTTTCTGAATTTGAACAATTCTGATATGGATTCCAAACTATTTGCAAGAGTCTAGAGTTGGCCTGCTTCAATCCTTAAAATAGTTCTTAATCCGAAACAGGAACTCGATCGTTTCGTCCAATCATGAGCTGACACAAACTGTATCGTTTGGTCCAATCACGAGCTGACACGAAGATCGTTTTTATATATATTATAATGTTTTTGACGGGACTTTTGTTGTTTGAAAAGAGTGTTGTTTTCATTTAGAGGTATCCTTCTTCCCCTAAAAACTCTGAATTGTTCCACAAAATGCTAGAAGACATAGAAAAAGCGTGTTATGATGTGACCAAAAAGATGTGACATGATGGACCCCGTGTTACATGTTCATATGCCACTCTATGAACATCCCTAGTGCAACCCTTTTGAACATGGTTCATAATTGTTGAATATGCAATCAATTTTGATTATTTCTGAGTTGAAAATCATTTCTAAGAAGTGGGCCACGACACCATGTTTATCCTGTGTTATAAAAAGCCAAAAGTGCTGTGTTAGAGTTGACTCTCCAAGAACACAATAGACATTGCTTGATTTCTTTTGAGTTTTCTTTTAAATTATGCAATTTTAGTGCATCTTAACTTCTGGATTCAATGGAATTTTACCATTTTTACTTAAGCATGATGAAATAATTCCACCGATTTAAAATCTCGGATAGGAAACCAGCCATGTTGTTCGTGGTTCTAAAATTTTAGATCGAATTGCGTTCTACAGTTCAGTTTTTTCGATTCTAAATTAAGAAATTATACATATTTTTCATCTCATTTGGATTGAGTTTTTTGGTCATCTTTGGAGCAAGTTCAAATACAAGTAGGTTTTTCTAGTTTTTTTTGGCTTGTGGTTTAACCCGTCTTTGGTTTTTTATAATTCATAATCTGGTTCGGTTCGGTTCGGTTCGGTTAACAATTTTTGCCCAAAATTCTTAAACAAAAGCATTAAAAAAGTCTTCAAAGAATTAGAACAAAACTAGATGGAAAGAATCAGCCTGGATCGAACCACGGACACCACACCGTCTCGTATCCCCTAAATCTTAAATCCTAAACCCTAAACACATGGAATTAAAAAAAGAATTTATTTCGAATATATTTATAAAATGGTAGCATCCAAGATGCGTGACATTAGATCCTATGGAACAACGGGGTCTGTATAAAAAACATTATCTACAATTTATATAAATAATAATTTAAAAAAATAATTAAAAAAAAATGTCAGATATCCAGCGGCTCAGCCAGCCCGAAGAATCTCTCTCCAAAAAGAGCCAAAGGCGGCCTCAAAATGGGATCCCACAGGATCTACGTGTGGTTCATCTTTCGCCAAAATTAGAAACTAATAGCCTGCCACGTCTAGAGAGAGAGACCAGTCAAGTTTAGAGAGAGAGTGTGTGTACATGGAGATCTTTTGTCTCTTAATTTCTTAAAAACATCTTCTTTTTTCCTAATTTTTCTTCGTTTTCCATGATTGCCCAATCCCTCCACCTAAAAGTCTCTCCCCCGGAACAAAGATCCAATTTTTATAGAGAGAGAAAGCGAGGAGAGAGAGAGAGAGAATAATAATTGAGCGAAATCCGACAAAGAGCCCATCATCTCTTGCAGCTCTTAAAGTGGTCCTTCTTTCTACTAGATAGTTTTTGACACACCCACTTCCACTCCTTATCCTGCGCACCCTTCTCTTCCCCGTGCAAGAACGTCCCCGGAGACTCAGAACCAATAAACTAGCAGAGGATTTCCGCCATTGTTGATGCGCGGGATTTCGGAAACCAGCAAAGATGGCCGGTGAAAGTGTTTGGACCAGCGAAGAAGATAAAGCTTTCGAAAACGCAATTGGGCTGCACTGGACTGGGGAAGAGTCTGAGGAGCAGTGGGAGAAGACGGCTTCGATGGTCCCAACGAAAACCATGGAAGAGCTCAAGAGACACTACCAGTTGTTGGTCGAGGACGTGACCGCCATTGAAGCCGGCAAAGTACCGATTCCGAGCTACGTCGGAGAAGAAGCTTCTTCCTCTAACAAAGATCGTCACAGTTCGGCTTCTCATGGCGCCACAGCACCGGAGAAAGGATCCAACGGCGGTTGCGGGAGTGGGTTGGGCAGTCTCGCTCATGACTCCGTCGCCCACGGCGGCAAAACGGCGTTGAAATCTGAACAGGAACGCCGGAAGGGGATTCCATGGACGGAAGAAGAGCACAGGTATGACTATAATTTCTGGGTTTCTTCGATCGTTGAAGACTGGTTCAGCTGAATCAACAACCTGTCCAAACAGTTTCAAATCTGTCATAGATCGAAAAATCGAGATTTGACAAATAATTCTTATAAATTTAGCTAAAATCATGCTGGTTTTTTTCCTTTTTCAGGCTGTTTTTACTGGGTTTAGACAAGTTTGGTAAAGGAGATTGGAGAAGCATTTCAAGAAACTTCGTCGTTTCAAGGACCCCAACCCAAGTAGCAAGCCATGCACAGAAGTATTTCATAAGACTAAACTCCATGAACAGAGACAGAAGAAGATCAAGTATACACGATATTACCAGTGTCAACAATGGCGATGTCTCGTCCAACCAACCACCCATCACCGGAAATCAAGCAGGCCAAGCCCCGTCAGCCGGAGGGGCAGTTCGCCCACCGCCGGCGAAGCTCGGAGCTCAGCCTCATATGACTGGTCTCGGCATGTACGGAACTCCGGTGGGTCATCCGGTGGCCGCCGTTGGAACTCCGGTGATGCTTCCTCCCGGACACCATCCTCATCCACCCTATGTTTTACCTGTTGCTTATCCAATGGCACCTTCAACAATGCATCAGTAAAAGCTATGGGCTATTTTTGGGCAATAAAAAATCTGAAGAGCAAAAGCTGATCAGAAGCTGAGCTTGGCAGAAATTATGGTGCTGTTGAGAAAGCTTTTTAATGAATTTGTACTGATTTATTATGACCTTTCTTCGTCTTCCAAGTATCCCCTGCATTTCCTGACCTCAGAGAACATGAAATTAGCCTTGTCCATGGCGTTTACCCATAATCTCAGCTTCAAGAATGTGAAAAATTGCATTTTCCCATCAGAGACTGCATGAAAAATAAACAGATTAACACTCGAAAAGAACAAATTACCCAAGAAATAGCAAAATTACAATACAGAACATACAGACAGATCTCAAAATTTCAAGCACGCTATACAAGCATTTCATAAAATCTACCTAGAAAGCTGCTAATCAAATCCTTATCTAGCAGGTTATGGTTGATTCAGCTTGCTATAGTTTCCAAATTTTTTAAACTCCAAGCTTCAGTTAATGTGTCCCATACCTCCAGATTTTCAGTCATATCCATCGATGACACAAATCTACAGGCATGACAATTGACAACCAATAAATATAAAATAATTTAAAAAATAAAATCAGGCACCTCTGGCATTCATTTGGAGCCGCCTATAGCAAGCAACAAGGGCCAATTCTGTGAAAAGGAAATGGAAAAGACTGCTACGTGCACAATGGGGCAATTCTGTGACGTAGAGATAAAAATCTACGTCAGAAAACAAAAACTTGGATTTATGAATAACTCAGCAGAAAAATTTCCTAAATGCAATAGATAAAGGCTGGTCATAGATCCCATAACTTAACGTGCACCAAGAAAATAGCAGATATCAAACCATCTCCAGAGCCGAATAAATCGTTGCCTAAGACCATAATCGTAAACATCAAAATTGTAATGAAGCCAGTTAACGAAAGATACCTTCATCTTCTTCATCGTAACGATCCATGTCGAAGTTCCCTCAAAACATCAGCAATGTCTTCAAATGTAGCCGCTTACCTTGAGCTTTTAGAAGCCTAGGCCAGTGCATGTGCTACAAATTGTGCATTGCCAATTTTTTTCTTCACATTTTCTGATGCATCAACCTCGTAAGACCATATCTTCATCATCAACGCTGTTACCCCGGTCTCCTCAGAACAGAGATTCATGTATGGGATACATGAGACAACATTTTTTCCAGCATTGCTAAGAAGGTAACTGATTCATTCTTCAATCAAATCTATAGATTTGGAAGTATGGATAATTGAAAACAGGCATATGCTTGCACTCTAAGAATGTGGAGGCCCGTTCTATGAAGGCAGGGACGATCTAATATTATGTTATTTGTGAAGGTTCAGCTACCTATATCAATAGGAGCGAACAATCTTGGATCATCTGAAAAAGTAAAATTTATATTATATGTAAGTATAGTTTTCTCCAGTACCTAATACAACATGTTTTGGACAATATTATATTGGAAGCCATGAGTAAAGTTGATGATACTTGCTCCTCAATGTCCATATTTGAAACGTTACTTCCACTGAAATAAAACGGGTATAAATTCTGTATTGGGTTGAGCAATTTGAGAGGCAAAAAAATCAAATATAAATAAAAATATACCAGGAACCCGCTAAGCATATACATGCTCTGAATTTTCTCTATCCTTTCCCAAATTGCAGTCTTGTAGTTTCGAACATTTGGAGAACATCAGTGTTGAATGGACGTGTACATCTCTCTGGAGAACTTGATTTTAGTCAATTAGATAAGCACATTCGTAAAAGTCAAGAATTAAAAAGGGATGTAGATTTGGAAAACATAAGAAAATAAGAAATTCCAGAATCACGAACACCCAAAATAGTTAATGGAACTTACAGTTTAGAGATTTGAACTGTTATTCAAGGTGACGTCGATGCGAAAGGAAGGTCGGGATGAATCTGAATGCGCTGGGGAGAAGATTTGTGGAATCGGCCGGTAAGACTGATGGGTGACGGTGTGATGTTGAGCCTTGCAGTGCCGGAGACTCGGGCTAAGCCAGCCTGGGCCGGGGTGGGTCGAGGTTCGACATCACGTCGAGCGGGTTAGGCTTCGTGGGGAAATACAACTACTATGGTGAGAGATTTTCAGACCCAGTATAATTTTATCAAATAAAATTAAATTTTGATTTTAATTTAATTTAATATTATATTTTAAAAAATTAAAATATAATATAAAATATTTTTTTAATTATATTTAAATAATTAATCGTATTTATAATTAATTTTTAAATTTATATCAAATTTTATTTTATTTTAAAAAAAATTTACTCAAAATTCGAATTTTAGTTTCACAATTTTTTACTTATAAAAATCAAAATTAGCCAATAAATCACAATTTTTAAAAATTAAAATTAAGACCAAATTAAAACTGATAGCATCGATCTAATTTGTGATTTTATTCCGGTACGTACAAAAACCATTAAATCAAAATCATATTAGTAAAAAAATAAATTAAAAATTGCGTAAAATCCAACTCAAAATTAATTTCATACCTAGCTAATCCTTGAAAACTCAACCAAAATATATTTTTTTATTTTTATATATATATATTTTTAAATATAGAACAAAATCGAGACCAAAATGAAACATCACATTTCACAAAATCCCAACCCATTGCTTACCATTATCCTCGATACCTCCACAATATGATAAGAGTCGTATTTCGCGTTGTTTGATCCGCATTTTCAAAATTTTGGTACAAAATCAAAAGTTTAAGTAGAAGATACCGTAATTTGGAGATTTTGAGCAGCTAGAAACGAAATCGAGGTTAACATCAATATAACGATGGTCATAGACAAATCGAGTTGAAATTGCACGGGACAACTTCACGGGACTGAATCCGTTAAAACCAAGCATGAACAACTTACGTGCCACAATTTACACTGAAAAGTAAGCAGAAAGGGTGGTTTGGATCACCTCTCTTCGAAGTTAAGTCGGTCTGGTTTATGATCAAGAAAAAACCAAACCGTGAACCTTCACAGAAAACAAGTTAATCAAAAACAGCAACCATTAATGTTACAAGAAAAACCAAACCAGCATCCGGTTCAACCTCATTTTCTACAATCGGTTCAAGAAAAAACCATACCCACTAGATGATTCAAACAGTTTCAACATGTAAAGAACAATAGTTGGTTTCGAATGAAGCTAGAAGTTAAAACGATAGACGACAATTCAAGTTTACAAGACTCAACCGGTTCAGAATAACTTAAAACTAGACGAATATAAACTTTCCTAAGCATTCCTACAAAGAGGTTTAAAAGGAATGATTCCATCGAGAATTGTAGAGATTGAAAGGTTGGAACCTGTAGAGACTCAAAGGTGATCTTAAGGGCACTTTCTTTGAACATAGGACGCCCCGTGTTCTTCGTACCTATCGAAATGATTCAAAATCCCGAATAAATTTAATAAATCTACTCAATCGTATCAATTAGAGCGAAGGGAAATATGATAGAGTATACTAACTCAGACTTGGAGAACCACATTTGCTGAAATGAACCAAGGGAAGCCAATATGCTACCTCCAATCCAGACGCTGCATAGAAGGCAAGCTATTTAGCACGTGTGTTTTCAAAAACCAAAAAATTAACGAAATGGGTCGGATGCTAAGAATAAGACTCTTCAAAGCATAGAACCACATGACAGAATAATTCACCGTAAGATCTCCGGGGATGAGCTTACAAAGATTTTAATGAGGCAAAACAACTTCAAATATTCTGATTCCAACACACTAACAGCATAGATAAATACATAAAATATGTGTTTTGACACTGCTTGCCGGAAGAATCGAGCTTTCATGCCCCGGGAAAGTAATGAGTATGCATCAGTACATAAAAAGACCTTTTATCCGTTCTATACGAAAAGTAAATTCTTCAATGGCACCCACAAGACTGAAACAACCATAAACGTAAGCTTTCCAATTCAGTTGGTTTATCCCGATCGAAAAATTTCCATTCATTATGTAAGGAGAATCCCTTATACACTCTTTTCGTGTAGACGAGTTAAGATTATTAACATAAAGTTATTTCTTACCAAGAAGAGGAATATTATCAAAAATGAATATTATGAAATTTACCATCCTACACTTGGATAAGTGGTTTGAGGGAGAAAAAAATTACCTAAATCTTCTCTCTATCGCGTTTCCACTCGCTAAAACTTTAACACGGGCAGCTTGGGGAGACTCCTGAAAGTTTTAAGAAAATAATTTACCTATTCCATTACAAATTTCAAGAACTTATCCGTTATTCAACCAATCAATATAAACTACTTTCGTAAGTATCTGACAATATTCAGGTTCCAGTTTAACTTCACATTATCACATGAGAAAATTGCAATGATATTTATAGCTGAATAATATACCTCTAGCAAGTCTTTCTCAAGTCGCTCCTTCAACTGCTGCATTGATGCTGTTCCACCAGCAAGCTGCGAAATAATGCAACAGAAAAGGAAATGAAATTTTGAAAAAATTTATGTATAACCATGAGCCAAAGCAATGGGAATTAAAAATAGTAAAGGGGTAAAAAAATCTAACCAGTATACTACTGAAAAGTTCTCTTCGAATGTCTACATCACACCTATTTATGCTGTCTATAACCTGTAGAAATAAGAAACAGAATTATCTAGAGTTAAGACAATAATAATAACATCACATTGAATAATTAGCAATCATAATTATTGAAGTTAAAACCTTACAAATTGCTAGCTACAAAAAATAAACAAAAATCTATGCTTACCATTTGTGGCAAGCCACGAACCATAGATGCAGTCTCAGCAAAAGTCTCCATTCCAGGTATTGTCTGATATAATTAAGTATGCATTATTATCTATTAATACTGAAAATATGACTAATGATATAAACAAATTCAGAAACTAGAGTCTAAAAAGACAAAAATTTTGTGATAGACAATGAAGTTACAGATTTCCAAAATTCTATTTTCAACTAATGAGGCATCTTCAAACATTTATTTAATCAGTTTTTTATTGTATAATTACAAAGCCCTTGAGATTTTGGTTCATTTCTTTAATGAAGGTTTTTAGATCGACTCCATCTTTCTATTTCTTATCCGAAATAATTATGAGCAGGTGAACCAGGCCAAAATGTCATTTATCCACAGACCCAAGGATCAACCACAGTGATCCCAAAACAATGAAAAGTACAGGTGAACAGGTTGACCTAAGATGGAGAAAAGAGATTTAGAATCCCTCCTAATAGTATGTGGTTTAGACTATTCACTGATAAAAATACAGTTAAATACCTTCATAAAAGAATACTATGTCAATGTAAGATTTTGAACTTTGGGTCATCGCGATTACAAAAATTAAAATTATCAGGCAGAAGTTGAACCAAAAGAAAACCATGTAACCCATCCTAAATGAAGCTGATGGACAATCTTCTATATAAAAAACAAAAATTAAAGAACTTCTCAACTGAATGAAAATGAAGACTGAACTGAAAGGTAGTGGAAAAAAATAGTATCCAAGTTTTCCACTACCTACCTGTAAAAGGGATGGATTGAAAAGAACATCAGGGATCTTAAACCTGTCCGCACCAATTTCAATAGTCCTGCATGATGAATATAGGAGCCAAATGAAACCGAAGCTAATTTCGCAATAAATCTAATTATGTGATATCTAGCAATCAACTATTCACAAGATGATTAAGCACATTGTAACCGAATAATGACAAAAAAGAAAAGAGAAGTCATTAATAATGATGTAACTTACTGGCCATCAGGAAGTTCGTAAGGGGTCATTGGAATGTTTGAATATGCACTCTCTGTCAGAACAAAAGAGTTAAGTTGAAACGTAATTGGTAGATTATGCCATAAAACAATGCATAACACAAGTTTGCCTAAGCCCTAAAACAATCAATTCCTTTCTAGGACTAAAGTTAGGGTACATCATGGAGATTATATAAAAATGATGTCTTATTTTACCTAAGGCAATCCTAAAGCTTTTATTCAGTCCTCCAAGATCCAGCCTATCGATCTTTTTTTTAGTTATCGAGGGCCTCGAGGATCCATGTAGAGTGGGGTTTAGATCATCTTTGGACTATTACAAGGTAGTATTTTCCCTATTTCTTATTTTCCCTAATTTAGTGTTTCGTTCACGAAACAAAACTTCAGGGCTCCAACCTTGGTGCAGAGAACCTAATAAATGAAAAAAATAGTGGAGGCATGAATCATTGCTAACCATCATATGGAGAATCTGGGGCCCGACAGACACATTCCTTGATATCACTAGCAATTACCCTCTGCACAAAAGAGATTAAAAAAACAATAAGAAAAAACATGAAAGCTCTTTGATAAATTCTACGACCACCCAAAAGCCAAGGAATTTATGAATGAATTATACCTGGGAGTAAAGTCTATAGCTTTCTGTGGTATTTGGAAAATCAAGATCCACTGGCTATGAGCAGAGAAAAATATAAGCCATGAGCTAATGAAAACTTTTAAGAATCCGAAAAAAAAACTATCAAGATCAAGATATTAATATGTAAAAGCAGGATTTACAATTGATTAAAAGTGAAAGTGCTAGATGAGTTCACGGGGAAGACAAGTTGTTTTGAACTAAAAACTGTTATCATTGTCTCTGTGGGTAAAGGTTTTGCTTTGCACAGCTGCTCAGCTATCTTACTGTAGTAATAATGAACAAATTTTACCCCATTTGATGATTTAAGTAAAGTTTGAGGCCATCAGAAAACGTGGGTAAAAAATCTTTAACGGAGGAAAGGATTTAGAGTATAATTTTTTCTCCAGAGAAACCCATGACAACATTAAAGAAATTCTTTTTTAGGGGGAGAAATTACCAATATGCATTAGAGAAGTAATTAGTGGAACACAAACAAGCACGAACAATAACATACCTGAAAGTCTCCTGGTCGTATTTCCTTTCTTTTGAATGAGTACCTAGGTTTTATCTGAAAGAACAAAGATATTGATGCATTTAAGGAAAACCACCCAATTCATATTTCAAAATCCAAAAGTATTTACACTTACCACGATTCCTTTGCTCTCCAAACTTTTTACCAAGCAATCAGTCAGAATTTCACCTCCAATAGGCGAAGATGACACAGCCTAATATAAGCAAAAAAAAACTGATAATGAATGAGTAGATAACTTACGAGAAAACTGGAGTTAGCGAGTTACAAGTAAATTTAAAAAGGTAAAAACGATATCTCATATTATTGAAATTCAGGAAACAAAGAGGAGGCATTTTATGTCTTACGGTCAATTGAGACGCTGAATATCCAATGAATCACATTCTTCTAATAATATTTTTGAAGGTGATGAGAAGGGGTATGCGAGAAGGGTTTTGTAAGTAAATAACGACTTTTCAACCATGTGAAAAATACAAACTCCAGAAACAATGTCAAACAGATTTCCTTTTCCAATTGAAAAATTAGTTCAAGAGAAAAGACCTAAGAGACAATGCACATGAATGTATTGATAGTCTCAGAGGAGAAAGGCAGCTGATGATAAGGACAATGTCCTAAGAAAGAGTGACACCAAAAGAAATTTAAATAGAGAAACGAGGGAGATAAATCCTTGGAAACTGCAAACCATTAAGGCACAAAAATGATCAAACTCATAATATATGCAACTGCAAATGAATTAGTGGGCAGTGACTTGAGAAATACGCATTCAACTAGAAATACAAGGAAAAGTAATGCATAGTGATCTAATTAAGTAGTTCTTTGTTATTTTACTGTCAGTGGCAAAGAAGAATACCTTTTGAAGAACATAACCATCATGTACGGGAGCTACTGTGGTTGATCCTCCACCACTGTACACGATACCCAATTGTAAAAGTTACTTCCAGAAGGAAAATGAGTATTTAGCAGAGCATAAGACATCGCAGAAACATGCTAAAACAACAAAGCAATGAAATCATTTAACACACTAACATCAAAGAAAAGCAACGACAGTTTTCACCAAAATGGTACCAACTTTCAACCCAAGAAATAACAATTGAAAATAAATATCTAAAAATTATACAAGCAATATGAGTCAAAGAAATAAACTCACTCTTACCTATCAACAACTAAGGAGGTAGCACGCCCAGAAGCAAAAGATGTGAGAACCTGGTATCAATTATCAAGATTATTCCGTAAAACAAGCAAGGTATTTTCTATGCCTACATAAAGTTGCTAGAATTTAGATTAAAATAAGGTCATACTGCATTTTTTGCAAGAAATAATGCAGGAACATTGTATTTTTCAAACATAAGTTCTGCTGTCCTGCCAAATGTATGTTACACAAACAATTATTAGTTTATCAAAGAGGAAGATAAAAACGATTTAAACGTTAAGAATAACACAATAAAATAATAAAATGACAACGCGTAGCATAAATAGTAAAAAATGAAAGAGTACGAGACAACCTTTCTCTCTGCTGTTGTGAGTTAAAAGATGGTTCCGCGAGTAGCATTGGGTGCTCTTTAGGATCAACCAGAAGGCATTCCCTATGAAATTTAAACTACTCTTGAATATTTACAAAAAGTTATAAGAAAAAAGAAGATGGTTCACACCGAGATGAAAAAAATACTTGACATTAAGAAGGAAAGAAGAAAATATACAGACATTTATCAATAAGTATTGACATGCACATACCATCTTCTAATGATTTGTATCACATTAGACTACGATTAGGATCCATGATTCATTGAAAACACTCAAAGAACATCAAACTAAATGAAGTCTTTTATCAAATTTGTAAAATACCATCCTCTGTCACCCCTACGAATATAAACGAGAAAGCTCCTCTTTTCCTTTTCTAGATGTTTAGGAACCAAAACTTTGCCTACACAAATGTCATTCCAACACATCAACGTGTGTATGTGGCTCAACTACACACAACGCAAAGTGCGCCACAGGTATATTTAAATTTTCACAAGACCAGTGGAGTGCGCTAGTAACCCTTAATCACATTGCCATAAATTAGATCATGTACCTAAGCGACCAACCCAAAGGTGTTAACTTTCTTTGGTTGTGCACCATTAACCAAAGAGTAATAGGAAAAAGAAGCATAGAGCGCGCTTAATCATCAAAAAAGAGTGAACACCTCTAGGGTAGTTGCACATAAATTAAATATCAAATTCCATATGAAAAACAAATAAATCATAGAATTTAAATGCATAAGGAAATAAGGAAATAATGATAAAAAACAAATACCAATAAATGTATACCTGAAGGCATGATCCCAAATGCCATCAACCATATCCCAGTCCACAACAACGCCATCTTTTATAGGAGATAGCACCTGATAGAAAAGCAGGATGTTTCAGAAACCAAAACGCCACCCAAATACATCTAGGTTGATAACCCTTATGAGCACATTGACAAAAATAAACTACCTCCATATGATCACGTCGGAATCCTAAGGCTTGAGACCCAACATATAGTTTACGTTTACCCTTCAGGTTTTCTGAATCAGTATTTTTACTAATTTTAGAATCTACAGGCGATACAGAGTTTTTTTCAGTGTCCACAGGATCGTCAACTTCCATTTGATCAATTGAGCCAACAACCTTGACAAAAAGAAAAATATCATGACAAAATTAAAAGATGCTAGACTTCTGACATAATCATGACAACTAAAAGAAAAAACTGAATAAATTGTGATAATAGAAGAAAAATAAAGGAGACATAATAAGCCCTCTAAACTCACTAGGCACCGAACTCTTCCAATAAACTAAACAACAAAAAAACAGGTTTATTCAAAAAGTAAAGACCAAAAACTTAACATTGAATTTTCACAACCACTTGCACCATAAGATATCATGCAATCTCTTCAGCCATGGCAGTTCACAGTTGTTCGCACTAAAACCAAGTGTAATTGTAAAATGAAAAGAAACAAAGCTACGTACTAACAGCTACAACAGAGAGTGTCGATACCTTTTGAAAATTATCAATATTTAAGCAAGGTAAGTTGATGGAAGAAGCTCAGGAGTCAAATACATCGACCAAACGTTTAAAAAAAAAGAACTTACTGAGGGAAACACAGCCTTGGGAGCGTCTTCCCCAGCATAACCAGCTTTACAAGTGTGAGAACCAAGGTCAAT
Organism: Begonia fuchsioides; assembly: GCA_003255005.1. Classification (NCBI taxonomy): domain Eukaryota; kingdom Viridiplantae; phylum Streptophyta; class Magnoliopsida; order Cucurbitales; family Begoniaceae; genus Begonia; species Begonia fuchsioides. The sequence goes on from QAOC01000805.1 coordinate 102,407, forward strand.
GACAATGGCCGAAACTTCATCTGATAAACCAAAAAAAAATGACAAATGCGAGAAGAAAACGGATCATAACTTCAACACTACTCAAGTGAAGAATCAAGGTTTTCACTCACCTCCTCCATACATGACTGAAGATCAAGAAGGGATTCTGGGAAGAAGAAGGAGAGTAGTGAAGGATTATCTGAATTCCCCTCCGCACCTTGGTTAGGGCTTCAGCATGACTTAGAACGAGCGCGAAATCGAAACGAAAGGTGTTGAAGTTCAACTTGAAATGTTGCCGGGTTTGGATTTACAATATACGGGTACAAGTATGGTTACCCGTACAGGTACGGTTACGGTTACGGGTATGGGTACGAGTACGGGTATGGGTATGGGTATGGGTATGGGTATGGGTACGGGTACGGGAGAGACCGTGAACAAATTTATTATAACGGTCGGGTATGGGTATGGGTACGGGTACGGGTATGGGTACTGGAGAGACCGTGACAACAAATTTATTATATTAATTTTTTTACCCATTTGAATTATGAACCTCTTATACTCCACAAGCTGAAGCTAATGTATAAGTGTGTACATGACTGCGTGTAAATATTAATTATTATCGTATGTATTATGAAATAATTACAATGCATACTTCGAACTATAAAAATTATCAATGCCACCTTAATTTTTATTATAATTCTACGATTCTCATTAATTTTAAAGATATTTTTTATTTTGTTTCATCAATTAATATAACATTTATGATTTTCCTCTTATACTCCATAAGCTAAAGCGAATATATACGTTCGTTCGTGAGTGCACGTAAATATTAATTTTATCATACTATGAAATAATTACAACACATATTTCGAACTACAAAAAGGGTTAATCGATACATAAATTTTATATAATTTCACAATTTTTATTAATTTTATCGATGTTCTTTCATTTTGCTGACATTTTTAGTCAATTAAGTGCGATGAAAATTCAAATCCAAGAACAAAAAATGAAGTCCTTTATCAAGCATGGCCAATAGCGAATTACAAAAGAAAAGGAAACATGCATGTGGTGAATTAGGGATTCGGGATAGGAACAATTATGGAAGATTCTGATCGCTTTCGACTCGGTTTTTGAAGTTCGAGCAGGACAGACACAATCGAGTGTGTTAAGGCATTGTGTTATTGCGATCTCTGTTAACTTGAGCCAAGAAAATTGAAAAAATTCCAATATACTCTAAATTGCTTATATACAACTATTTTTGCTTCATGAGATCATACTCGATTTGGTATAGAATGACGGAGATTACCGACCATGGGGCAGATTAACGGTCTTATCTCCGGAAAAGGAATCGTCGTAACCATGGCTGCAAGATCATATTAATTTATTAAAACCCATATGGAAGCTAATATAAAAGAACTTCCATTTAATCAGGTTTACCTAAGATGGCTCAGAGCCGACATTCGATACAGGCACGTGAACACTAGGATATGTAATCCGATCGTGTAGAAAAATGCAAATGTTCGAGCATATCTGCAAGATGTCTCGGTCAAACAACGGTCCGTAGTTTGAAAAACAAAAGGTGTTACACACCAGACAGAAGTTAAACATATTATAAGTAAAAATTTGATCAAAATCGATGACACATTAACGTACTTGTTTCCCAAGAGAAATCGGCCGCTACTAAGCGTGATTTTATCCCTGATACCCAACTCCTTGTATCGTTGATCCCTTTCCTAATGATAAGTAATGGAGCATGATTAGTAGATAGTATGCAATATAACAACAGAATATGAAGATAAGCGGATAACTTTCTAATGCCAAAGAACAGAATATATACAAAGGAGTTTCAACTAGAATCATTAATTAGCAAACCAAGTACCAACTATTAAGTAAATTAGATGCAACTGACGAGCAAATATTATATGCTTCGAACTCGGACTGCAGAGAAAAAGGAAGGATAGAACGATTTTTCAAAAGAAAGGTCTCGTGTATCTTGAATTCAAGATATGCCAATTTTAACGTCCATAAATTAATGTGTCTATTTTATTACCGTTAAATCCTTAAGCATCGTACCCTTTTTGAAAATGCAGCAAAAGGATTGATATCTTCTTCGTATATTTTTTTGTACTTGGATTCAACATCTGATGCAAAACCACTTTCAAGATCCTCCGGGTGCTGAAAATGTCGTAATTGAAAATGATTAAATATAAGTAAAGAAAAGTCCAACAGGGTAAAAGGCACTGCTCTGATATTATAAATTACCTTCTTTGATCCTCTGGAAACTACTTTCTCAAGATTATAGTCCTGGACATAACGAATCTTTCCATAAAGTTTGACATTATCAGCTTTCGTCCTTTCCAAATCCACGGTTAGATGCCCTATCTTCTCTTTCAATTGCCTTATTTCCTAGAACATTGAGAGTTCAAACTTGATCTAAAACTAAGACCAAATGTTAAAGAGTAAAGATTAGATAAATGTTAATATTCTAAACACACGATACCTCTTCTGTCTCCCGCAAGCGTGTCCTAAACCTATCCCGCTGATTGCAAATTACCTTAAGCATTGAACTTTGATCTTGTTCTGTAGATGGATTTTTTCTATCTGCATTCTGACAAAAAGATGATAATTGGATAATGTATGATTTTTAAGCAATAGATAACAGTCAAAACTAAAAAATTTAATGTTGCATACTTTAGTTAACAATGGACGAAAAGTTTAGTTGATAATTGGATAGCAGCATTAAGATCATTTGATTGATCATTATATAATTAGGAGAGGAAATCATAGCAATATGCATCTCTATTATGCCATGAAAAAGAAACAAATGTGTACGAAGATGGATTTAATCAAGAACATAAGACAATGAAATAAACCTCAGGCAGGTCCACGGCCCTGACTTCAGAAAGATTCCAATCATCAAAGAGAGTGTTTTTTTATCTTTGGAGCTATAACCCTGCACCAACAAAAAAACACTGAAATTATTTTTCATTTTTTTTATCAAACAGGCAAGGAATTAGTTCCATGCACATGGTGTCAGCGGAGGTTATGACAGTAGAAAATAATACACAAGTACAATCTAGGATTCTAAATGCAATGCAAGTGCGTCTAAATATGCATGCTTTAATTACTAAAAGTAAGTTGACAGATCTCAATATTCTAAATGAAGCTTAACAAATATGCCAGAACATTTTTTGGCACATAATATGGACTTATACGTTGCAGATTTATACCTTTAGTATATCATCTTCCAACTTCTGTATCAACTTCTGTTGCTCACCAACCTTCCCTGAGAGTTCAGAAATCTTCGTTTCAGCTGTTTCCAGCAAAGATGCTTTTTCAGAAAGCTTAATCTGCAAGAGTGACATAGTATTATAAATCCAACAGGACACAATAATCAATAAAAATAAAGTTCACTTACATATTTCCAGTCAAAAAAATATTTTTTAAATTTATGCTAGGCAATTTCTTACAGAGAACTAAATGATAATTATAATGTTTCTTACCCAGGGAAGAAAAACGGAAAATATAAAGAAGAAGAGTAAAAAAGTAATGAAAAGAAAACAATACCTTCAATTGTGTTAGTTCATGTTCCATTTTTCTGTTTTTATCAAGAAGAAGAGATTCCATTTTGCTCATCTCTTCAGCACTAGTAGCCGCTTCCCAATCTTCAGCTTCAATCGAATTATAACCCACAGCCTATCCACATAATTACTTTAGCCAAAAAGAGATGCACTATAACAAATTGTATAAAAAGTAGATGCCATCGGTTAAAGGACTTAATGATTGTCATATAAATCAGTACCACCAGAAAATTCAAATGAAATATACAGTAATAGAAATCTTTTTCAATGAGGTAAACATTTTGTAGCACCATATATTGAAAGAGATAATTTTAAGTTTACTTTCTAATTTTATTTTCTTAATTTATATGCTGACATATCGAATCGTGATGTATACAATAAATATAATAAATAATTATTTATTTTTTAATATACTTATAGTATTTTAATTAGATAAATCAATATTCAACATATTACTTTGTATAATAAGAAAGTAAATCTATCATTATTTTATTAAATTTTTTGAAAATTTTCATAAGACGCACTCAAGAACAAGATGGAACATCAATTAATAGTTTGTATATATGAGACAACAAATACCAGTATTGTGAACTCAATTGTATACAATTGAAAATCTTAGTGTTTTAAGGACTATGTTCCATGTTTATTGACAAAAAAAGTTGAATTTAAACAAGACCTTTAATTTAAGTATTAATGGGAATCCTATTAGTAAAACGACAACATTTAATATTGTGTAACTCATATTAAAAAAATTATCATCAAACACTTATGTTAACTCAACAGACTTCACAACTAAATCATTTGTCAAAATTTCTGACTAGTCATTGGTAATTTCAGAAGACCACTGTAAACTATAAAGATAAAGACAACAATGATACTATTACCTGCAAAATTTTAACTTTTTTTCTCAAGTCATCGACCAATTTTTCTGTCGGCCTACATTGAAGCTCTTTCTTCATTTCATCAAGAGCATTTTCCTGGTTTACCAAGCAAACCAAAAACAGGTTAGATTTACTTTTTTAATCTTGTATCCCCATTTTTATGAAAATTATAATGCGTTTGCTCAATACATATTGCTGAGAAATAAACTCTTAGACTAAACACATATCTCTCAGTTGTTAAAATTGGAAAGTTATGACGACAAAAAAAGTTCTGTGAGTGCACCAGTTGTCACTTTTTTTCAAGAAGTATATGTTCTAGAAGGTTCAACATTTACAAATCTAGGAAATTAATTTTTCGTAGTGAACTCCCAGCCAGATAATTTTTTGACAAACGTAGCTTTGTGCCCCAATTTTGGGGGACAAACAAAGGAGGGAATGCCAGATAATTTTTTGACAAACGTAGCTTTGCCCCCCCACAAAGGAAATCCTAAAAAATGTCCATGTAAAGCCAAAACAGAGATCTGCAATTCACTAAAAGGGAGTGTATTTCCATTGCTGTTCTTTGAGTGTGGATATTTATAGTGTGAACTCAATATGGATATCTGGAGTCTCTTTTTTTTTATTTTAATTTTAGTCTCCTGACAAATGGCTAGCCAGAGGCCTAATGGCATCTATTCTCCATTTAGAATGGATCATCATTCTACACTTTTTAGGATGGGACTATATGAAGGTTTTCATTGTACTTGATCGTATTCTTCAAAATTGTGTTTAGGAGGTATCTTTTTCTCGTGATTATAATTGGAAGCATCAGCTGCTAGTTGATGGTTGGGTTCTCTTCTGAGAAATTTTATTGTCCAGTTCTGTATTGTTCTCTCTTTGTTTTTACAAAGTTTGTGCCTTAACCAAAAACAAAAGTGTACCTTTTCATTAATAATCCCATTCAATATCTTGAGTTCATTTATATGTTGCTCCCTCTCACTTGCCAAGGTTGTCTCAATGCTGTGAAGTTCCATGTTTAATTCCGAGATAATCTTCTCTTTGGCACTCAAAGAGTTCTCGAGGAAACTGCTGGAATCTATATCACTGAAATAAAAGCAATCAATAGCAAGAAGAAAAATTCATATACAAGTTACAAAGTTAATCTCAGAAGAAAAAAGAACTGGCGAACATCAATGCCACAATAGGCATTGCTTCCAAGAGCTAAAGATTCTTATAACATTAAATTGCATGTGAAGAGAAAGTTCACATCAAACTCTTGGTAAGAAGATTCCAGATACTTCAAAAGCAAGAATTCTACTTCAATCATGCTTTATGTTTTCTTATGCCTAGAGTAACTAACAAAGTCCAGCAGAATTTTACTGCTTTTTTTAATAACAGTAAATGAAGAAATCAAAAGGTTCCCGCAATCATACACATTAATTATATGCTATGCCAATGTGCCCAAAGTTTCGGAATATCAAACCTTTTCTTGTTTCCACCATCTTCATTTGCAGATTGTAACTGAGAACGCAAAAGTCCCTACAGTGTTGATGAGCAGAAATGAGAGTGAAACTAACGAATGTCAGGTAAACCAAACATAAAGTAGTAAATATGACAACATGTAGTTGACCATAAATCCTAAGTAAATATGACAACATGTAGTAGACCATAAATCCTCACAGGCAATTAACTACAAGGAACTACAACAATAAGGCCATGTGATAGTGATAATAAGGTTGCAAAAATAATATATTTCAGCTATCAAACAAATAATATGTGCTTCTAACTTACTGGCCAGCTGCAACTACACAACTCTGGAGCGAAGCTCAACTATAACTAAGATTGCACGCTAATTGATCAGGGATAGCCCATGCAGTTAAAAATTCAAGACAAGAAATTAGGCTAAAAATTGAAGAAAGATAAACAAATCAACTGATCCACCATATACATGGGACAACCTTCTCCCTCTCTAGACTTAAAAGCCTTGTTTGAGCCCTCTCAACCTCATCCATCAGAAGATTAACCTCTGATTGTTTAGCTGCCCTCTCTTCATCTGGAATATTAAGCAAATTTCAAACAAGAATTTAAAATTAAAGGAGCTTATACTAACCCAATATTTGATAATTGGAAGATAATGCATATACAGCTATTACCCGATTGGGCCCGAAGTTCAAATAATTGACTTTGAGCAAGTTCGTGTATCTTTTGCATGTTTGAGACACTTTCTTTAGCTTGTCTTAATTGATTATGTAGCAATTGCTCCCTGGAGAGATAAACAAACCATAGACCATATATAAAAGAAGGCAAATTGTTTGAATTACGATGCAAAAAAAAAAACAATTTATAACATCTTTGAGCAGGTCATTGCCTTTCTTTCAAAACATCTAATGCTTTTTGATTCTCTTCAGCCAAACTGTGTTGCCTGATCCCCACCATTTCTTTGATTTTTTCTTCCATCTTGAAAAAATAAAAAGAGTTGAGCAAAGATAAATATGTTGCCATTTCATCACAAAGAAACAAGAGAACAAGCTGTACATTTAAAATGCAAAAATTACTAGAATTATGCTGCACAAAGATTGTACATAGTCAAAACAGCCATACAGTGACACCCATATTTTAATAAAGTTGTCTAGATTTTCACAATAATATTCTGAGAGATGGATTTAAGGTAGCTTAAGATGCCACTGGAGGAAAGTAACTACAACCGCAGTGTCAATATTGAGAAGATAAAGACAAACACACTCGGAAACATGACAACAAATGTTTGGATAAAGATGTTAGGATATTCGTCCTGATTAGAGACAAATAGAAAAAATAGCTTCTTAAGTGAATCTTGTCCATA
>QAOC01000805.1:109878-122740 GCA_003255005.1 Begonia fuchsioides
GCTAGTAAATGGATGCAGGGAACAGAATGAAATACTTAGAAACCCAGAATAGAGAGAGAGAGAGAGAGCACAATCAAACCAAACCAAAGGTTCTCAAATATTAAAAGAAACTTAAGTTTTTTCTAATTCAATTCTAATTCTCCCACCCTCCGGCTTTAACAGCGGAAGAAAAAGGACCAGAGTTACAGCTTCCATTATCCTTTTCGGTATTGTTCTTCTCATGATTAACAAAAGACAATAAACATACCTCTTGTACTTTCTGCAAGCTTTCGTCTATTTTTCAAGCTATTCTCCTGGTTTTCAGCTATCCGAAGACCTTGCTCATCCAATACTCCTTTCTCTTTCTCTAAATCAAAATCTGAGCCAAACATGTAAAAAAATAATAAATCATTATATCTGTAAACATGCCGTTCCCCATTGGATAAAATGCCTTTAGGGAAAGAAAGTTTAAGATATTAAAATTCTAAAAAAAATCTATAACACTCTTCAGGCTATTATTGAACTAAAAACAATCATACTTCTCATATTATTCAAAGTGCAATAAACATGGATACTGAAAACCATATTCTTAGGAAGGAGGAAAAAAGTAACAAAATGTAAATAAATTCATAAGCGAATAAAAAACAACAATAACTGCTACGGGAAGCATAAAATAAGTTAGCATCAGCCTCAAAACATTTTCCATCGAAGTGAGGCTTCAACACTTCTTGTCATACGATTGTATCCTTTTGTACAATTAAAGCAAAAGGTGCAAATAATTTAGAAACAAGCATTAGACACAGAATATGGAAGAAAAACTCGTTTCTTGAATTATCATGAAAATATTAATCTTCCTCCACAGAAAACAGGTACATACGTCCACGTGACTAAACTATAATCGAATGGAGCTCGCTTTTGCCAGGTACCTCAACTGAAGCAAAGCATACCATTGCATTGACTATTTCTAATCTAGGTTTAGTCAAATATGAATATCAATACAAAGACATCGTGGTTGCGAAATTAGAACAACAACTATTTACTTTCAAATAGAACAAATTCACATCAAACGTAAATAAAATTCAGCTAAAGTCAATGCTGATTTCCAAATGAAATCGTACTATAACAAACAAATCGCAATTGTAGATTTGAAATCTCAAATACCTTTCCAGAAGTTGGAGACAACCGAAACCGGAGAAGAGGATGAGGACAATGAATTGGCAGCTTTGTCCTTCTCGGATCCAGATTGCGGAGTTTCCATGGCCGGAATGCTGATCACTGCAGGAAGTTAAGAGATTACCGGTGCACATCAAACTCTCATTTCCAATTTCACTGCTTCCACATGGTGGCTCCTCATATACTAAATTCGGATCCAACTTTCAAAAGGGGTCGGGGAAATAAGACGTAGTTGGAGCTTAAACCGGCCTTACAGTCCGGCCCAATAAATTGGATTTTACGCTCAAGGCCCAGCTAGTTAGCCATGCAATACAAAATTGTGAAAATAAAATGAAGCAAAAAACTAAATAAGAGTAATATCGATGAATAATGTCGCGTTAATTTGTTATGTACTCTAAATATTATGAGTGACAATAGGATAAGATCGATTTTTAATTTAAAAAAATAAATTAATGTGAATTTGAATTGAAATTAATCTAAAATTTTGAATCAGATTTGGGTAATCGGATATACGTTAAATTGAGTTCGGATCCAATTTTACAAGAACTGAACCATCAGATCGGGTGGTTAACCGATAAAATACAAAATTTATGAATAAATAATTAATTTTTAGTTAATTTAAGTTTATAACTTGTATGTTTGAATTTTACGAAATTAAATATAAATCTGAATTGAAAATAATTCAAATTTTTAAAATAAATTTGGATGGGATCTAATATACGATGGGATCATTTCTATGTATTAGTGCTACACGACATGTTTTGATCCCAGCTTCTTCTATTTCCGTTATCTCAGGAAATTGCTGCGGAAAATGGGAAATACGATGAATGTTCAGTTTGACTGGGTCCATTGACTTTTTTTGTTCCAAGTGATGAACACAAAGATGATGACTCAGCATTATGTTTCCCGAAAGCCTTCCGTTTGGTATTTTTGTTATTTTGTTATGTTTTGTTTTCTAAAATGGAACGACGGTTGATTCAAAAACCGACAAGCTGTTATAAGATCTCTGCAACTGATGTCGCCGGAGCCGTACAGGTGGGATCAACCGACCAAAGAAGAAGGGCCCAACCGAAACGTTTATTTGATCCGCCCGTACGTTATTCTGCATCAGATTTAAGGATTTATAGCCCTAATCCTAACTCCTATAGAGAGAATTAAACGAAGAGTTGGAGGAGAATATCTCCGGTCATCTCCGGCCATCTTCTCCTGGTATTTTCTGCCGGGAAGATGGGTTCTCATGTTTCAAAACAGGTGAAAAGACGCAAGACAATAGCGAACGAGAAAAGAACCCTTCTTGATCTTCTCGAAAACTCAGGCGAGGAGTTTCCCGGCTCCGATTACCACCCTCCCGATCGGAAAAACTGGATGTTTAATCTTGACCCGGCGAAAACTCCGGTCAACCAGATCGTGTGGCCAGGAACCCACGATTCGGCGACGAACAGGATCGGAATCCCTTGCATTACTCGCCCGTTTGCCCAGTGTCAATCTTTCTCCATTTACAACCAGCTCGTGAAAGGAACTAGGGTTCTTGACCTTCGAGTCCAGAAAGATCGCCGTCTTTGCCATGGAATCATAGCCACCTACAGCTTAGACGTCGCCATTAAAGACATCAAGAAATTCTTGTCTGAAACCAATTCAGAAATCATAATTATCGAAGTCCGCACCGAATTCGGCCAAGAAGACCCACCAGATCTCGACAAATACTTAGTAGAACAGCTGGGCGAGTATCTAATTCCCCACGATGAATCCATCTTTCAAAAAACAATCGCGGAATTGCTCCCGAAGCGAATAATTTGCGTTTGGAAGCCGAGAAAAACCGCAAACCCTAAAAACGGAGACCCTTTGTGGAACACACGATACTTGAAGGACAACTGGATAGACACGGATCTGCCATGCAAGAAATTCGAAAGCAATTTGAAGCATTTGAGCGCTCAGCCACCATTATCGTCGAGGAAATTCTTCTACAGGGTAGAGAATACAGTGACGCCACAGCCTGATAATCCAGTGGTCTGCGTTAAACCTGTGACTGGTCGGATTCAGAAATTCGCGAGATCATTTATAAACCAGTGTTCTACGAGAGGAGTTGCAGGAAAGTTGCAGATTTTCTCGACAGATTTCATAGATGAGGATTTCGTGGATGCATGTGTCGGGTTGACCTTTGCTCGAATTCAAGGGAAGGCCTGAGTTTATTCACCTAGATTCGAAACCTTCGAATTGTCCCGTGATGTCTCATATTACATAATAAAACCTAGATAATTATATATATAAATATATATATATATTTGTTACAATTATACCATGGGCCATCATAAAAATTGTAACAGCTCACGCTTCAGGTTGAATTTTTTTTCTAATTTTTCGTTTTTATTTAATTTTTTTTGCAAATATTATTCGAATTACATAAAATTTTCAACACGTATTTATAATATTGTAAAAGAGTATTCTGCAAAATTTTGTGAATTTACAATAATTGTATAGTTTATTTTTTTAATGCAAAAAATAAAAAAATTTAATTAAAAATCTTTATGATAATTTTTTTTAAATATCTAAGATTAAACTCTCACAATATTACCATACTTCTAAAAAGAGTCTGACTTGATAAAAAAAAAATTAGTAGGTTCAAAACACATGTTTTTTTAGTTTTTCCAGATCTTGAGATGTGACAAGAGAAGTCCAACGCGACCCGCTCTGAAATTCAATCTTGCAAACACGGAGAAATCACGATCTGCACGGGCAGAGCTTTTCGGATTTTATCGGATAAGCTAAACCAAGCTCAAAAGAGGTTTTCTGGGGATTATAAAATCACCCTTGTACAATTGATATATATTGATGAGGTCACACTCTTATCCATCAAGGATCACAATATCAAATAATGTTTTCTAAAATAATGTTTTATATGGTAACATATGTGGACATAAACTTTAATTTCTGCTAAATATCAAATTTTATTAATTATTAAATAAAACAAAATGAAATTATAAGAACGTGCATCAAAAACATTACTTTTGGGAGGAGAAATGATGAGTCTCCCAACGGAGAAACATGAAAAGAAGCGAAGGATGGTAGATCGGTTAATTTGGTGGTATCTGGTAATAAGTGTCGGGGTTTGAATCATGCACTATCTTAGTTTGAGAGTTGTTACTTCAAATATTATGATAGTTCTTTAAGACATCAGGAAAAAGCTTCTCATCTCTGAGCGGCTGTATTATCGTAACTTATTCTTTCCTAAATTATTGAGCTAAGGTCCTCGGCGAGGGATTTTGCCTCTTTACTAATAAAAGAAGCGAAGGGGGAGAATCCAATGCTTTTCCTCGTAATAATATGCTGCATCCACCGCCAACTAAAGGCCCTTGATTTCCAACACTTGCCTACGTGGCCTTACCAACGGTCATTATCTTCCGACGTGGCGTTGGAGCGATAATTGACTGAAACAATTCTGGGTCATGTCTGATGTACAATCAAAGTACATCGTCGGTCAAGCCCCCATGATCGGTCATGGGTTTACTAATTGGGTTGCTAATTTTGCAGGAACAACACCTTCAAGGGAACCCGATTGGTGTTTGAACACCCCCGCCCACGAAACATCCGACACGCCCGGCCGAGACACACCCGGACCACCCGGCCACGACACGCCCGGCGGCCACCCCCGCGACCATGACCCGACGACCCACCAAGGATCGATCGTCGGCTTTGCCGAAATCCTCTAGGATTTCGGCCCATGAAAATAAGTGACCAACATGGAAGAATGCCCGACCCATTTACCACGGATCGAGTATTCACTCATGGGCCAACTTTCGGTCACATTTGTTTTTATTTAATTTTCAGCAAATAACATTGGAGAAGGAATAGAAAGCAGCCCAGAAGAGGGAACGCACGAAGGCCCGCAAAGGAACGCCGTAGCCGAGCCATGGTCAACCTTTGGTCAAGCCACGGTCAAGTCAAGGTCTTCCTTTGGTCAACTCCGAGTCAACATTTTTGAATCAACCGAGCGCCCTCCGAGCCGTCGGCAGAAACAGAAAGTTCTGCGTCCAAATTCAGCCGTGAATCTCCTCACTCGGTCAGGCCAGGTTCATCCAAGAGTTTGAATTCGAATTGGCCCGCTCAAATCCCGTGATATCCGAGATATGGTCAACTCCGAGAACATTTTTGAATCAACCGAGCACCCTCCGAGCCGTCGGCAGAAACAGAAAGATCTGCGTCCAAATTCAGCCGTGAATCTACTCACTCGGTCAGGCCAGGTTCATCCGAGAGTTTGAATTCAAATTGGCCCGCTCAAATCCCGTGATATCCGAGATATGGTCTTCTTCGGTCAACAATAGTCTCCATTCAAATTCAGCAGTGCATATCTTAATGGATCGAGCCTAAAGTCAACCGAAGATCTTCCCGAAACTAATCCAAGACGTCTGTCCGATCCAAGGGCTTAGTTTATTTCTTTTTCATTTATCTTTTGTTTTTGTTTTCATGCATTAAATAATGTATCAACCTTCATTTCGAAGGTAGAGAGAATTTTAATAGAATCGTGCTTAGCACCTTCATACCTTTGGTTGAAGCTCTTTCTCGACGTTTCCCCTCCGGTGAGTAATATCCGGCCGAGTTCCGTCAACCCTCGAGAGTGTGATCGGTGAGTCACATCCGAACATTACCGAGGTCTACTAATCCAAACACTTTGATTGCTCAAGTGTTCAGATTATCCAACTTTTCCCTTCATCTCGACCTTCCCGAAAACTCATCTCCATCCCCGAGCTATCAACCTCCTCCACAAGCCGATTCCGGTCCATACCATCTATCCGAGCCACCCTCATATTTTCCCGAGCCAATTCCTTATTTCCACCCTCAATCTCCATTATTTCCAACCCATTACACTTCCGCACCCTAATTCATAAATTCGCCCGAGTCCATTTTCCGACCGCCGTACACGACACCTCATCCGGATCCCGTGTACGCACATTTCCGACCACGGTGCGCCGCTCACACTTNAATCTGCTTGCCCAAAATCATATAGCTACGCGTACGACGATGCTAGCAGTACTTTTACTTGCTCCGGCGCCGATTACACCATCACATTTTGCCCATCATCTCCGAGGTAATAAACTTCTTCACCTTCATTATTTCACATTTTTTCTCTGATAAAAAACCCACCGTGGTTTCCCTCCGCCGGAGTATTTTGCGGGTTTTCATTTCTATGATGTGCTTGATCGGCGCAGTCAGAAATCTTCAAGCATTTCGACGCCGATGACGGCGTCCGTTTTGCAAGGATCAACCTTCGGGTCGTCGGGAACAGAGTCGGAGCCGGGCCTCGGATACTCGGGTTCAGGATCGGAGGAAGCAGTTCTGGCAGATGGGTCCTGGTTAGCTGGTTTAGCCATGGGAGATGCTCAAAGAAACACTCTCTCGCCTACTTTAAAGACGGGCTCCACAGTCTTGTCTGCCATTTTCGTCTTCTCTCTCTACCTGTAGCTCTTTCTTTCGGCTTTACTGCCTACTTTAGAGATGTGGATATGTGAATGCATCTAAAAATGACGGCCTTGCTGGGTTTCAGGATCCGCCATTGACGGGCAAATTTTACAGCTTCTTCCAAATTGAATCTATCCAAATTCAAAGATTCGTCTAAATTGATGAACATCATATTAAATGGACGATCTTTGTCTGCTAAGAAAATCAAGTACGGCGAAGAAGTAGGACCCTTTTCCAACCTAAATGAGTCTAATTCTAATAGCTAAATATAATTAGTCAAAACTTGAAAGTCAATGTGCATCGCCATTGCTGACAAAACTATAAGCAAAATAATTCTGGTAGCTCAATGAACAAAACTAATAAGATATATGCGAAATAACAAGGAACAGCAGCTAGGCTAGTCATCAGCAATGTTTGTAGTCGTTCAAATATCAAATTAGTCAACCGCCATTGACGACGAGTTTAATGAAGCATTTCAAGCTCTTCCGTTTTTTAAAAAGTCAACGGCTCCTTCCTTCATGTTCCTGCTCACTGCTCGCCTGAATCTTCGAGTAGACAGTCTTCGTCCTAATCGACAGGATTACGTCCAAACAAAACCCAATAACACAAGTAGCCGCCATTACTATAAACACAACTCTGTAACAATGGCTGCCCACGCAGGTATTTCCTCCTCCAGACGTGGCGGTGGCCTCCATGTCGTATAATATTCCGGCGAGTAGGCCGGAGAAAATGAACGAACCGAGGGGGAGATTAAGAATCAGAATGTTGTATATGAGACCGTAGTATTTGAGTCCGAAGAGCTCCGATGCCGTCGGAACTGTGATCGCGATTCTGATTCCGTAGCAGATTCCGACGACAATGGAGGCAATATAGAGTGAGCCCGGAACGGCGACGGCCATTAGAATGTACCCTCCGGCCATCACGATCTGAGAAACAGCATTCCAAACTGGCCTTGGCATTCCGACTTTTCTGTTTCACAAACACGCCATTATCAGAATCAATTCGCCATTTATGGAAGAGTAGATTATCTTTGGAAACGCTACTCTGTTTTAGAAATAAAATATTCAGAATCTGAAATCATGCATTGAAAAAAAATCGTTGATTATACTTGATGAAATGCTCTGAAACGATGCCGGAGAGAATCCGGCCGAAGAAGCCCCAAACGCTGGTGAGAGAGACGAAGATCGAAACATCCTCGTATCCCAATGCAACCCCTATCTGTCCCATGTTGTTGATCACGGCCAGCCCTGTGCCGACCCCGCAAAGAAACGACACAAACAAGATCCAGAAATCCACTGTTTTCATCGCCTCTATAATCGTGTGCTCGTCTCCGATCACCGGTTTCCGAGAACTCACTTCTTCCACCACCTTTTCTTCTGTCGGCGCCGCTGTTTCTTGCCTGAGCAACGGTTCCTCAGAGCGACCTTCGATGTCCATTAGAGGACTCGATGAACTACGGTAAGAGAGCCAGCTTTTCAGAAATGTGTGCCCGGGAATCGCCAAAGGAGAAGCTAATAGAATCAACAATACGATCGAGAATAGCTGAGAGAAAGCAGTGGTCGGATTTGAGACAAAGTCGTATGATAATAAATAAAGAGCGATGACGACGGCGACAGCGTTGAAGAACATGAAATATCTGGACTCATCGTGCTCGTCTCCGGCGGCTGTAGCTGCCGGAGAAACCTCACGGAGCAAGAAGACGGGGAAGATGCAAACGGCAAAAGGAACGACGGCGAGCATAACGAGAAACGATGACGGGTCGTTAGAGAAAAGAGCTGAGCAGATGTCGGTGAAAATGGCGGTGCTAAGACCCACATAGCCTTTGAGAATGCCGGAGACCGGCCCTCGGTTATGGCGGAAGTTTCGAATGCATGTCACCAGCACCGCCGTGTTCATCCACGTCGTGCTATTTCCGCCCAGGCAGAGAAAAACACACATCTGAAAGAGTAAAACCCACCATCAAAACAATGTGGAGAAACTCATTCTTGATCGGAAAAACTCATTCTTGATCGAGCTTTTTTACCTGCCAGTAAGGAAGGGGTTCGATTCTCTGGCTGACGACAAGCCACTGGGCGCCATAACCGACGAGCCCTTCAACGGAGCCGATGAGAAGAATGACCCAAGTCGGAAACTGATCGGAGGCAAGGCCGGCGAGAAGGCCAAAAGCTTTGCCGACATCTTTAGCGACGGAGAGATTGTTGAGCTCCAACTGGGTAAGATTCATAAGGCTCTTAAGCGCATCGGAGTAGTTGGAGAAAGTGTAGTTGTTGCCGGAAATGGCCTGAACCCAGACCGCCGTCACAAAACCCAGCCATTTCACGGTGGAAGAAGCACGAGGAAGGTCGAAAAGGCCTCCCATTCCGATCGAAAGATTCAGAGCGGCGGAGAAGAGAATGTGGGGAGGCGTTGAGAGAGAAATCAACGGCTTATAAAGACGAAGAACTTGTGAATTAAGCATCCATGAAAGCGACACGAGTAGGGCCTGGAAAAGGCGCAGGGCTGGCCAGATATGGAAGCCATTAGTCTTCAAACAGCACTTTTAGCGATCGTCAGCGTAAGAAAGGTAAAGTTAAAGGCCAATTGGGTATTCCGGTGACCGGAAAGTACTGAACTTCCGGCCGTGGGTCAGTTTTCTTGGATTGGGAGGGAAATTTCGCAGACGGAGGGGAAATTTCCGGGAAGATGAGGAAAAGACTCCAAATTGGGGGCATTTGGAGCGTTAGTGCAGCTGAGATTGAGAATGCGCGTTCCAGAATCTGTCTTTTGTACAACTTGTACTTGTTTGTTTCGAGGCAGCTTTTTGTTGCAAAGACAAAACGGATAAGGCTGTGAGATTTCGGACAGTGTACGATTTATATAAGAGTAAGAATAAATTTTGATCGTCCCACGCACGCCACATGATCACGGCAAAATATTCTTATCTCATTACTCCTATCTTTCCTTGGACGCATAATGTTTCGCTCACACACATAATACCTTATACAGACGTAAGATATAATTTTTTTTTTTAATTTTTCATTTTTAATTAATTTGACTAATCAAATCTTATTGAAATAACTTGAAATTTTTACCACACATTTACAACAATAAAAGACACTACTTTGAAAGTTTTCAAAATTTTTCAACAACTTTACGATTTACTATCATTTTTTTAATATATAAAAAAAATAATTTTGTTAAAATTGCGGTAATAAAAATTCTTGAAACTTTTATCACATACTTATAGCACTGTAAGACAATATAACACAACGTTTCGTGATGAATAACTTAATGTTCGTAATTGTAACAAAATTTATTTGTTTATGTATTAAACAAATTATAGTAAATCGTACCATTGTTGAAAAATCACGAAACTTTGTGTTAAATGTGGGTAAAAATCACGAAAGTTTTATAATCGTAAATGTGTGGTAAAAATTACAAGTTATTTTAATAAGATTTGATTAGTCAAATTAATTAAAAATAAAAAAATAAAAAAAAATTGCATGTTGCGTCCGTGTGAGACATGATGCGTCCGAGCGAGGCATGAATTCTTGCGTCTGACGAGCCCAAATTTTATTTTCTGAAAACTCGGGCCCGATTTGGCCTATTTTCTGAAAACTCAAGCCCAATAGGGCTAACAATTGGGTTGGGTCAACCCGCGAACCGACCCGAACTTGAAAATTGGATCGGTTATCGAACGGTTATTTTTTCGTTGAAACCTGAAGAAAACCGACCCGCGATTAACCGAATTTATGTAGGTCGGTTTTTGGTTAATTTTACTAAAACCCGACCCAACCCTTTTTTCGTCAAAATGTTATTTATTTACTCAATTTTTTTATAAAATAAACTTTTGAAATCCTAGAATAAATCACAAAAGAAGACAAACAAACACTAGTTGTTTCGGTTTAGTTTCACCATGGTTTTGAATCGGGCCGTACACTTCTAGTTTATTCGAGTATTGAGTCTAGTAATTTACTCGAGACTCAATTGGTTTTCATTATTCTATTTTGATTTTATAAAAACTGAAATAATAAAGTTATAAATTTATCTAAATGTATTTTGGTTTGGTTATGAAACTTTTTATTAGGTTATTGGGCAGTTCAAGTCTGTCGAATTTTAACCGGGATTGAGTCGGACTAACTAGATTTAGATTGATTATATTTATTACGTGGTTTGCTTAGGTTTTCACGGTTTTTTATTTTCAAAACTGTGACCAAATCGGAAACAGATCCAAAGAGGCTCGATTTGCATAGTTCGGTTTAAACCTAAGGTCTAGTTGATGTAAGAATTTTCTTTTGAGCTCTTAAAATGTATATGAATAATTTTGTTGTTATAAAACACAATCATCTAATTAATTCAAATTATATATCATGGATATGTATAGGGTGAGTGGCTTGCAAAACCCGACACAACCCGCTCCAAACCCGCTCTAAACCCGAAGCCCAACCCGAGGCCAAACCCGAATAAAAAACAAAATTTTAACTGAACTCAACCCGTCAGATATGAGTCGGATATCAAAATTGATCGGATACGCTTCGGGATAAAAATTTCCAAACTCGAACCCGCCGGATCGGTTATTTTTTAGAAAATAATCAAACCAAACCCGCGGGTCCCACCCCTAAAGCCCAAAATTTATTTTTACTTTTTATATAAGTTACAATAATTATAAACAAATATTTATTTTTCAATTAATATAATAATTTTATATTAATATTTTTTAGATGACATCTTTAAATATGGGTGAGCATAATAAAATCGAAACCGATAAACCGAACCGAAATCGGGAAAAAATTGGTTTTGCCAATTAAAAATTAATGCTTCGGTTTAAGATAAAAAAATGAAAGTTTTTTATTACTTTTCGGTTAATTCCTTTAAAACAAATAAAAATTGAACTGAAAGTTTAAATTATTACTTTATTTTAAAATCAATGTACCCCTAGCCTTAACCATAACCGATAAAATCGAAAGTTTCTCTCGCCGCCTCTCGTCGCCTCTCGTCGTCTCTCGTCGCTGTCTTTGACAACGCGCTCTTTTATTGTTCTTATTTTCGTTCAAATTTGTGTTTATTCGTACTGAGTTATATTTGTTGTTTTTTGCTTATTCGTGCTGATTTTAAGTTGTTTTAGTATTGATTTGATAGTTGTTGAGTTAAATTTTGTTTCTATCACTTATGTTAATGTCTTTTTAATTTATTCGTTGTTTTAGGATGAAAAATTTATGTGAAGCTCAACCTTTAGAGAGCAATACTTCTGCATCTACTTCTATTGAAAGGAATAGAAAAAAACTTTATATATATTATTTTGTGTACCAATACTCCGGTTCGGTTCAGATTTCGGTTTTTATGTAAGTTTGAAAATCGAAAACAAGTCGGTTTAGTTTCAGTTTCAGTCAAAACCGAACCGAACCGATAAATGCTCACTTCTATCTTTAAATTTGAATTCTTTCAATTATCATCTTAAAATTTAAGTGTATTTTCAATTAACACTTTAAATTTAAAAGTTTTATCAATAGACACCATAATATTAAAATTTCATTATTATTAATCTTTTACATTCAATTCTAATTTTTTTATTTTCGATTATCCTAATTGAGAATATATAATAATTCAAAAAAAATTAAAATTAAATTATAAAAAGATAATTAATTAACTTAAATTTAACGATAAAATGTTAGTTGACAATTTTTTAAACTTCAGAGTAGTAATTGATAAATCAAAAGTTTAAAGTGTTAATTAAAAAATTCTCATAATTCAAGTAATCGATACAATTAAAAATTTAATATATTAGTTGAAAAATAATTATACTTTAAGGTGTTAATTAATAATTTTTCTATAAACTATTATATATTTTTAATAGTTTTGATTAAATTCGTTCATAAATTTAATTATTTATAGTAAAACGATTTTGAAGAGCAAATATGGTAGGAGTGAAATTAGTTTTAACTCAATTTCTTTCTAAAATTGTGTGTAACAATTTGGTCATAGTTTGGAGTGGAAAAATGGTGAAAATGAAATCAAATTTTGATTTGATTAAAATTAATTGAAACTTGATTTAAAATCCAAATTAAAAAACTAATTGAAATCAATAATCCTACACAGACCTATAATCTAGGGGTGGGCAGATCCGGTCCGATCCGACGGTCTGATCCAATTCGATCGGATTCGGTCGGATCGGACTAGGTATTCGGTAGAGAAATTTTTCATTTGATCAGACTTTCAGATCGTTATCGGATCGGATTGACTATCGGATTCGAAGCCAAATTCGATAGTCAATCCGATC
>QAOC01000827.1:0-47715 GCA_003255005.1 Begonia fuchsioides
TAAATAAAAACTATATATCTTTTAACCAATGCTATAATATTTTTCATTTAAAATAATTAATATTTATTATTATTTAATCATATTATATTAAAAATGATATAATGTATTTATTATAATCTATCACGTTAGGCTTGTCCATCAGAAGCAATGCACGGGCCGGGCCTGAGCACGACGGCAGTGGGTTTTCATAAATATAAAGAAGATGGAGGGCATATTTGCAAAGTTGAAAATTTCTTGGAATTGTACTTGATTTCAGTTAATTGATAAATCGAATCCACGGCTGTTCTCTTCGTCTTCTCCGTAACCCTGTAACTCGCCGGTGTGGCGGTGACTGACTCTGGCCCTCTTTTTCTGCGTTCTGGCTCTCAGTCTCACTAATTTCTCTTCTCAGACGTATTAGGTATCTCTTTTGTTGTTGCTCTTTTCTTTGGTGTTTCCATCGCATTGTTAGGGTTTTGTTCGATAGTATTTTTATCACTCTGTGACTCGAAAATCATTGGATTTTGTGTTTTATTTTATTTTTCTAGGGTCGTATTAGTTGTGAATTTTCTGTGGTTTATGAATGTCTAATGGTGTTTGAATATCTGAACAACTGCATATGGTGCTCAAATCGGTCTTCTCGGGGTTGCTTCCAGTGTTTGTTGCGCTCGTTCTTTTATTTTTTTGTAGATTTGTTATGGTCCCCATTTTTATTCTTTGATCCATTAGCGTCATTTGATTGAGTTAATGCGAGGTTTCATGAACAATGTCACCGGCTAAGCGAATGTCGAAATTGTGAAAAATGTTAGGTTAATTACGTTCTACGTCTGTGAATGGGGTTCTGAAAAATTAAACTATCCACCTTAAAGTTTCTTGTGAAAGAATTTAGTAATCTTCCCGTGTAGAATCTAATTTCCTGGTATCGAAATTTAAGTTGGCCTCATGCATTGGCATCCTCACTTTCCATATCCTACTCCTTCCATTAGTTAGTTACTAGGCTGAATGTATTGTGGGTCTATAGAGTTGATAGGCTAAAAATTTATTGTTGCTGCTTTCTCTTATAACTTGATATATCCGATCAATAGTTCATTCTGAAGATGGAATCTGAAAGCTAACTCATTGCACTTAGCAGCTTACTGATCTCAAATATGACTGATTTAACTTATTGACTGATGCACATATTGTGCCTATACGTGTTAGTACTTTAAGCTTATTTGATGATGTGTTGACCTTTGTCACAGTTTTTTGTGTCCCTTTTTTAATAATTCAAAACCACTTACTCATTCTTTTTTAATGGCAAAAATTTGTAGGGTTCTGCTTCATGTGAGAGTTGAATATTTGGTCCGTGGGAGGACATTCGAGTAGATTGTGCATGGTTCTGCCTCTCATCTCTGTCTTCTCGATGGAGAAAAGCAGGAGATGCTTTGAGGTTTTTTTAACCCAATTATCATGTTGAACAGAGTTTCGTAAAGTTAATCTTAGGGTAGGATGGATTGCAATAAAGAAGAGGCTATTAGAGCTAGAGACATTGCAGAAAAGAAAATGCAATGCAAGGATTTTATTGTAGCCCGTAAAATTGCAATCAAGGCTCAACAATTATATCCTGATCTGGAAAATATTTCTCAGATGCTTATGGTATGTGATGTGCATTGCTCTTCGGAGCAGAAATTATTTGGGAATGAGATGGATTGGTACAAGATTCTTCAGGTTGAGCAAACTGCTAATGAGGCTATGATTAAGAAACAGTACAGGAAGTTTGCACTTTTACTTCATCCTGACAAAAATAAGTTTCCCGGAGCTGAAGCAGCTTTTAAGATGATTGGTGAAGCCCAAAGGGTGCTTTTAGATAGAGATAAACGTTCCTTACATGATATGAGGCGGAAACCTTCAGTCCCATATAGACCTCCACAAAAACCTAGTTCACATGTTGGTGCTGGGGTGCATAGCAACTATAGGAACCATGCCCCAAGCATGAACCCTATGCATCAGCAGCCACCACAACAAGCACAATCGGGTTTTTCGGGTACCATCCCTACTTTCTGGACCGTCTGCCCATTCTGTTCTGTGAGATATCAATACTATAAAGAGGTTGTTAATCGACATCTCAAGTGTCAAAATTGTGAGAAGCCCTTTATTGCATACGATATAAATGGGCCTGGTTTTCAGCCTGCAAGTAACAACAATTGCCATGCAACATTTCAGCAGAAGAATATCCCAATTCAACGATTTTCCAAAGTTGAGGTTGGAAACCAGGGAAAAACTGATGTTAAGTATTCTAAAACAAGTTCTTTCAGTAAGGTTAACTCTTCATCTGGGATTGCCTCAGAAAAGCTGAATCGAAAGTTGAAAAGGAAGCAGGCATCAGAATCCAGTGAAAGTTGTGATACCGATACTAGCTCAGACATCAAGAAAGATGTATCAATTGGTGAGGATGATGTTCAGTCAGGTGTAAATACTTTTGGAAGCGTTGGAGGGCGCAATCCACGAAGATCTTCACGGCATAGGCATAAAGTTTCGTATAATGAAAATGCGAGTGATGATGAAGATTTTGCCAGCCTTCCAAAAAAAGTCAATAGGAATGGATCACATTTCTCAAGTAAGGAATCCAAAGGGAGTGGGGCTAAAGAGGAGGTAAATAGAGAGGACTTGAGGAATGGGGCTGGGGTATGCCTAAACAAAACTAATGATCACAATGAGGGGAAGAAGGGCGTCGAAGATTTTGAAGACTCGAAGTCAGATTCATCCACCCAAGGATTACCTGATAGTGAGCCATATTATTGTCCTGATGCAGATTTCAATGATTTCGACAAGATGAGGGAAGAAGATAGTTTTAAAGTTGGGCAGATCTGGTGTATTTATGATGAACTACATGCAATGCCCAGATACTATGCTAGGATTAAAAAAGTCTTCTCTGCTGGTTTCAAGGTTCAGATTACTTGGTTAGAACCAGATCCTGACCCGCATGATAAGGATAAAATCAAATGGGTCTCAGGAGAATTGCCTGTTTCATGTGGTAAATACAAATTAGGTGGGACTGAAGTTAGTGAAAGCCTTCCTATGTTCTCTCATTTGGTTGTTTGGGAAAAAGGAAACGGCAGGGATAAGTTTGAAATATATCCAAAAAAGGGTGAAACTTGGGCTATCTTCAAGAACTGGGATTCGAGGTGGAACTTTGATGCAGATGGTTATCAATATGAATATGATGTTGCTGAGGTCTTATCAGATTATGCTCAAGGGAGTGGTATAAATGTTGTTTTCTTGTGTAAAATCAAGGGTTTTAAGTGTCTTTTCTGTCAGAAGGTTGGAGAAGAAAATGAGTTACGAATCCCACCAACTGATTTATATAGATTTTCCCACAGGATTCCATCCTTTGTAATGACAGGGAAGGAAAGAGAAGATGTGCCGAAAGGATCTCTTGAACTCGATCCTGCAGCACTTCCCACTAACCTCGAAGAATTTTCTATTCCTGTCAATTTAGAAAATGAGACATCTAATATTGGTCCTCCTGGTATGTGTGGAGAATCTTCAGAAAATGTATCTTTGCCACAATCTGAAAAGATGAACGGTATGCAGACCAAGGAAGGTCCTTCAACCCCAGAAGCCATTGAGATTCCAGCACCTGAATTCTTCAATTTTGTAGATCACAAATCCCGTGAGAAGTTTCAGGTTAATCAAATCTGGGCCCTTTATGGGGACGAGGATGGATTGCCAAAATATTATTGTCAGATAAAGAAAGTATCCTTTTTCCCAGATTTTGTCGTTGATATAGTTTGTCTTTCTCCATGCGGGCTTCCAAACAAGACCGTGCGATGGTCTGACAAAAAGATGCCCATCAGCTGTGGAAGATTCAAAAGTGATAAATGTCACTCTTTGACTTCCACTGAAGGCTTTTCGCATCTAATGAAAGCTGATTCTGATAGTAAGAGAGACGAATATTTAATCTTTCCAAAGATGGGTGAGATTTGGGCTCTGTATAGGAACTGGAGTGCTGAAATAAGATGTTCTGACTTGGAAAACTGTGAATATGATGTCGTTGAAGTCGTCAATGAAGAAGATCTTCACATACAGGTTCATAGATTGGAACCTGTGGATGGTTTAAAATCAGTTTTCCAAACCCAAGTTGAAAAAGGAAGGCCTTTAATCGACATTTCCAAGGTTGAGCTTCTTAGATTTTCTCACCAGATTCCCTGTTTTAGATTGACTGAAGAGAGAGGTGGCAGCCTGAGGGGCTCCGTGGAACTCGATCCTGCTTCTTTGCCTGTTCATTATTTCTCTTAAGTTGAATCCATTGGCACAAGTCATTGAACAACTACGAATGCATATTATGCCACTTTGCTATGAAAAAAACTACTTGTAAAGCTGCAAACATTGATCAGGCAATTTCTAATGTTTTGTTCGAAAGACTCAAGCTGTGCAACTTATCGACCAAAGTTTTGGAATGAAGAGAAGAAAGAAAGGTTATGCTGTTTTGGTGAAGAAAAGCTTTGCCTCCTTCAATCAGCGGAATTGAAGCGAGGGGTGATCTTCGGGATTCTGTTGCATTCTTGATCATCTTTTTTTAAATATTTCTATCACCCTTGAAACTTTTTTGTGGCTATTTTGGTAGTCTAAATTCAGGATCTAATCAACTCGATTGGAGCACGTCAGACGCCGGAGTTTGGGCAGGTACATCACTTGCTATCTAGTTTATAAAAATTATCATCCCTGCTTTAATCTGTCATTTCTCGATCGGGTCTATTGCTAGATCTGTAAATTTAGCTACTTTTTTCTGCAATTTCTCGTGTTAATACGCAAACGAAACCATGCTATTTTTTTTCTGGAAATTAGATTTAGATGTCAAGTTGGTGATTTGGGCATTCATGTTTTTGGAAGTATGCTGCTGTCATGACTTAGATTGGATTAACTGGAGAGCAACTGAATTATTAGATTTGCTTTTTTTATTTTTGGTTTATTTTGATTGTTTATAATTTGTCTTAATTATGGAAACTTCTGGTTAGGGGTCAGATTGAAACCATAGAAATTGCTTCATTCCTCTTGGTGATGCGATTAATTTTTGCTAAGTAAATAATTAAATGAATCTGCGGACGTTTGTTCTTATGCTCGAGTCGATGTTTTTTTTTTATTTCCATTGCCTTTTTTCAGATTTTTATTATATATTTTTCATGATTTGTTTAGTGGTGGGTCATGACTTCTAATAGTAATGTTCTAGATGTATCTTTAAAAAATTTGCTTAGATGTCAAATATGTATGTCTAGATTTTACCAGCTCGAGAGCGTTCAAGGCACTGCTCGAAACTCGAGTATTTTGGCTTCGTCCCAATTCTGCCCCAGTTTCCGAGGAGTTGAAGTTTTTTCTCAGTTGGTCTTTAATTCCTTCTGCATTAATATACTTAATATGAATAACATTTACATTTACCTTTTTAGCATACATTTTTACTTGACACAAGTCGAATTTTGAATAGTCAAATAAAATATTTTTATTGTATTATAATTAAAATAATTATGTATCATATTTACTGTATTAATTAACACTCACGTTATAAATTAAGTTAATAAATTATATTGAGAAATAAAAATATGAATTTTCCGAACCATTCTCAATTTTCCAGTCTAAGTCAATAATAAACTCAGCTAACTCTGAAATCTTCGGCTGGCCAGGAGTGTTGGTTTCGAGAAACAAGAGTCCAAGCATTGGCCCGTTGAGGGTTCTGACCGTGGAAGAATTCTAATTAGAGAGAAGTTCTTGTACCCAAAAAGTAAAATCTCTCGCTCCCAGTACCTTGACAACCCGGCCCGACAATTTGTGTGGAGGTTAAATCACGGTGACTCAGCGGCTCAGAGATAGGAGACCTTTACTTGATATCCCAAGGAGTTACTCCAACATTAAGAGTAACAACTCTCACACTAGGACAACGCAGACGTCGAACCTAGGCTCTTGTATCCAATTTACCATCTCTGAGCCAACTGAGTTATGGTCCGTGCGGACGAGAGAAGCTCTTAATAGATTTCAACATGAATGAACACTAAATCGATAGTCCAATTTTGATATGGCCCTTCTTAAGCACGTCGCAAGTAGCTCTTAAATTGGCAACATAGAAAGCATCTTTTTGTGCTCGTAAACCATTTGCTCTGTAGTTTACCGATCGATCTAAGATCTTGCACTGTCACAGTCATGAAATCTTTCATCGACATTGACGCGTAGATTGTCTTTCCAAAATTTCTTTCTATTATGTGGGTTGTTAAGATATCATTTCAAAAATATTTTGAACGTGAAAATAGCTCTAAAGTCGTATTATTCTTCAAAAATTCATCAATTAGTATTTAGTATTTACGTAATAAAGCTCGCCGACACTTGGGTCATAGTCGCAACAAGGGAAGCACTGCCTTTTTAAACACCTAGTTGGGTGATCGATTTCCACCATACTTTGACCATAAGGCGAATTGGAGTTGCTAATTTTGATATGGTTTCAATATTATTTAAAAATCCATGAAATCGTAAGTAGATCGG
The DNA here is from genome assembly GCA_003255005.1 of Begonia fuchsioides. NCBI lineage: Eukaryota > Viridiplantae > Streptophyta > Magnoliopsida > Cucurbitales > Begoniaceae > Begonia > Begonia fuchsioides. The sequence continues at coordinate 6,487 of QAOC01000827.1, forward strand.
GGGTCAAAAAATGATTAAAAAGTATAATTTTAAAATTAAATAAAATTTGATATAATTTCAAAACTTAATTTTTAAATTTGGTTACATTATTCAAAAGTTGACCTAGTTATAATAAAAAATGATTTTCAAATTTTTAAAATATATAATCGGACAAAAATAACCCAAATTTGTATCATATTTTATAATTTTGATTCGAATTCATCATAAAACTACATCGGAATATTAACTCCTAAGGCTTCACCTAATTCTCGGGCATTAAATTTAGGAAGACTCTTACCCGCTTCGGAACCCTCCTTATATCTCCAGTGCAGGCGCTGAAATCAAACCAATCGCAGCCGTTGATCTCTTTCAGAATGATCGCCACCGTCCCTTTCACGTGGTATGGCCCACTTTAGTATCTTACTTTACTGATTCGTTGATATTTCCACTGCCTGCGCGTGGCCTCCTTTAGTGAGAGAAAACTCAATCACGACAACGGCTACGTTTCTTCCACGTGTTGCGTTTTCATTGGCTGGAAGAAAAAGTGCTGTACTAGTTGACGTCTTTGTCGCACATTTTCTTAATGAGCAAATAAATATTTATTTAGTTGGAAAAATATTTCTTTCTATTTTCTAAATTATAAAATTAATTTAATTACATGTGTATTATTTAATATTTAAAAAATCGAAACAATTTAAAAAATAAATAAAATTTAAATAAAACATGATTATTTATAAAATATAGTTTAATACGACAGCGTTCACAAACAACTAGTGTGTTTTTTCGTTGAGACTAAATCATTAGATTTTATTTTGATTTTCGTATTTTTTATTTTCTCCAATAAATAAGCATGACGTCATAATTAGTGTAGGTGGCGTAATAAATTAATATTAAAAATTGTTTGATAAAAGATTAAAAAATAATAATTTAGGGTGAGTTTGGCGCGTACGTAAAAACTGACAGGGTGAGAGCCATAAGAAAAGCATTGTCATGGCTATGGCGATGGAAGGAGGAAACGCCAAAACCCGCTTCAAAACCTTTAGAGAGAGAAGGTGATCGAAGCAGACCAGTTGCTTTTCTTCGTTCTAGAGAGAGAGAGAGCGTCTCTCTATATGTCTGTGTGCGGAAACCAGGCAAAAATCATTCTAGAATCATCCAGGTTACTCCGGAATTTCTCTTTCGACGATTCTTACTCCGTTAGATGGATCGGTACGGCCGGATTGCCGAAGGATCGACGTCCGATCTGTCGGCGGAATGGACCGCGCGGGCGATGGGAACCGAGCTCGACGGTGAGTCGATTTCTTCTGCATTTCGATTTCGTTTCAGATTTCTGTCGGTTCCTGAATGGAAATGTGAAGTAATCTGAGTTGGGGATTTTGATACTTCGTCTGTTATACTTAGAGTCCTACCCTGAGCGGCCGCTCGAGCCCGACTGTATCTTCTATTTGCGGACTGGATTTTGCGGCTATGGTTCCCGTTGCCGGTTCAATCATCCTCGCAGTCGCGGTCATAGCGCGGTAATTTCATCGAACCAGCAAGATATTAGTCTCAAATGCTGCGATTTAGGGCTCGATTCCGATGTCCTAATTGATTTAAACTCGATCAAAACAGTCATTTCAATCTTAGAAATCATTTAAATATTTGGTTTGGAGCTCGATTTTTGAAATAATTGGGAAGAAATTAGAAGTGTTCGTGGTTGTACATTTAGGTAGGGGGATCTACAAGGCTTGGAGGAGGAGAGTATCCAGAGAGAATAGGGCAACCTCCATGCCAGGTACTTTACCAAGCTCATTTTGATGGCTAATTTCAGAAAATAGTGATTGTTTTGAAATTCTCCAATTTTGGTGGATGTTGCAGTATTTTATCCAGACTGGAATGTGTAAATATGGTGCTACTTGCAAGTATCACCATCCCAAACTTGGAGGTGGTCCTGCCATTCTTGCTACATTGAATTGTTATGGATACCCGTTTCGACCGGTACGTGTTATTCTTTGCTTACTACTCAGCCGTTAAATATTAAAGAATTAATTTCACTAGACATTGTGAACATTTAAAGTATTTTCATTAGACTCCTCAAACGAATTTTTCTAACAGTCAACACTTCTTGTCTTAATATTTTTTAATACTATACTTTGAAATTCATTTTTTTAATGTTAATTTATAGCTCTTTATCACTTGCAAGCATCATTTCTCAATAAATGCAATTTAATTTGTAAGTTTTTCAATTGAATTTTTATGTTCTAACTTGATTATCAAGTGTGCATAGCAAATTTAAACAAAGGATTCGGTTTTAAAGAATGTAAACTAAGACTAGTGAGCGAATTAAACGCTTAGAATATTGTATAAAAAATCAAAAGATTTGAAGTGTCAAATGCCAAAAAAATTCGTTTAAAATATTAAAAAAAAAATACATCAAATGTTCAAGGTATCTATTGAAGTTAACCTGATATTAAAATATGATTGTAAATTGAATACTTTTCATGCAGGGTGAAAAGGAGTGTTCTTATTACCTTAAAACCGGCCAATGTAAATTTGGCGGGATATGCAAATTCCATCATCCAGAGCCGGCTAACGTTCATCTTCGGATCCAATCCCAGGCTCCAAGCATTGCCCATATTCCCTCAGCCAGTGTCTATCCTTCTGTACAATCTCCATCTCAACAATATGGGGTTGTCGTGGCGAGGCCATCTTTGTTGCCAAGTTCCTACATTCATAGTGCTTACGGTCCTTTGCTTCTCTCTCAAGGGATGGTTCCTTTTCCAACCTGGGGTGGTTCTTATCTGGTTAGCTTATTATCTCAAGTTCTTAGTATATTCTCTTACTGTACATGCTGACGTGTCAAATTAAGATTAATTTAATTAAAATATAATTAATGTATTATAATTCAACACATCAGTGTATACAATAACAAAGTATCATAAAAAGATAAATCTAGTATTACTCTTATAAAAACACAATAATTGAGTTAAAATCTTCATGCATATGGCCAAAAAAGCTCGTTTTCCAAAAGTAAAAAAATATATATTTGCATACCGCAAAATGACCCTGGATGTCTCTGATTGTATGGTGCAGGCACCACTAAACCCCGTACAGTCTCCTGGCACCCAACCTTCTGCTGGTTCGGGATCGGTTTATGGAACAACACAACTTTCTCCTTCTGCCCCTGCATACACTGGATCATATCATACCATACCTTCTGTTCGACCCTCAATCATTAGCCAAAGGGGAGTGTTTCCAGAGAGACCAGGCCAACCAGAATGTCAGCATTACATGAGAACAGGGGATTGCAAATTTGGATCTTCGTGTAAATATTATCACCCTCCCGAATCCATTGCTCCGCGAGCAAATGTTGTCCTTGGCCCAACGGGTCTTCCTCTTCGGCAGGTGAGCATCGCTTAGTAATTCTGTTTGCATCTTTTGTTCTTTTTTCTATCCTGCACACCTTGCGATTAATTCGTTGAGATGGATGGGGTTGTGATTTGTATCTTAGATGATTAGTGTTTTCCAACTGAAGCATAGGGTTCTTATACTTGTGTTAAGTTTTTAGGGTTCTATTTTGATTTCTTCTATCATTATTGTATTCAAAATGAAATTTTACTCTTTCACAGGTATAATAGAAAGATGAACACAATACGATTAGATTTCTTGAAAAAAATGAAAGAACAAAATTTTATTAAAAAATTTGTGGTCACAAATCAATTTGAATCAGCAACTGAGGCATCCACCAAGGTTTAGAACTCAATCTACAAAGCAACAATTACCAAATTCATATTTCCTTGTAGATTTGGAATACCTAGTTGATTTGGGATTCATAATCCTATAGGTTTTGGGAATCCTAACTCTAACCTTATCTAGAATTTCAGTTCTTTGAGAGCTTATTCTGTTATATTTCCTATAATTTTTTGTTTTGGTTAGGATACCATTCCTGGCACCACTAATAGAACAGTATCTTCAATTATCTTCCTCCTTTTATTCTGTTCTAAGTCGAGTTATTATGGAGTAGGTTTAGCCATAAAATCACACTTCTGTGAGTACATGATCAGAAAATCAAGTGCTTCTGCATTGTGACATCAGTTCTTCGTCTCTCTTAGGCTCTTTGCTAGACACTGAATGAACTTTTCACTTCTGAATCTTCTGTAATGTTTTATTTTGGTGTTTTCCAGCTGTTTTACAGTGATGGCTGATTTTTTTTCAATGATTTACTACGTTTGACAATTCTACCAGGATAACTACTATAATGTTTTGATTAAAAGACTGTTCTGCCAGACTACAAGAAGTTAACCCCTTTTTTCTTTGCAAGATTTCTTCTTGCTGTTTTGTTCGTTCTTTAAAACTCTAAACTAGAATGGCAACATGTTCATCATCCTCTCTATCTACTGAGAAGCTCAATCAAAACTAACTTTTTGGAGGAATCTAGTAACAAAAATGTCTCAAATGAAGGAATCTAAGAAGAATGATCCCCCTTTTCTGAAATGTGTGATTGGCTCAAAATTAAGAAATTATTTGTTCTTTCTTGGGTTAGAGTTGCCTTCAAGATCGAAAATAGAGTTGTTAAAAGATGAATATTAATATTCTCTGCTTCATAAGGCAGATGGGAATGGGATGGTGATGTAGAAATTACATGGGAGCTTTGATGGATTTCTTAAGCTTGTTGTCAGGATCCTGTTGATGATATGGTTGTATTTATGGAGGCTGTGTTATTGAAGAATGCTTATTATTTTAAAAACAATAAAAGAAATGGTAGCTATAATTCGAGGTAAACTATGATCCCCTCGTATTAAAGACATCAAGAACTTGTGATTGTTCTTTCAAGGAACGTTAATCTTTGAGTAATTTATTAAATCATTGGCGTCTCAACTTTTGATTCATATATTTGTTGGATCTTATCATCATATATTTGATGGATTGTATATTTGTTGGATCTTATCAATTGTTTATTTTATCATTAAACTGAATGATTTGAGATCAGCTATTTTTGTATCGATTAGAGGGCCCTCAGCGGGGAACTCTTACTAAAAGACCAAGTCGTGATACATTTTGGGTGCGGAGTTGTTTTTCTTGAGTTAGACTATTATATCCCATTGAATAATCAATAACTAAAGCCTCTAGATTGTCTATTTTTTTTCTAGTAGAAACCTTTAGAATCAAGAAAATATGAAAATATAAGAAAACTAATTTATGAAAAGCTTTTACCTTATGTTTGAAGCTTAGGAAATCGGCTACTTCTGTACTCTCCATCTGTTATAATGTTTGATTTGATTGCTCTTTGCGCAATGTCAGGGTGCCCCTCAGTGTACCCACTATGCACGGCATGGCTCATGCAAGTTTGGCCCTGCATGCAAATTTGACCACTCGTCAGGAATTCTAAGTTACAGCCCCTCGGCATCCTCCCTCGTCGATATGCCTGTGGCGCCTTACCCAGTGGGGTCCACAATCGGTACTTTAGCTCCCTCTTCATCATCCTCCGATATTCGGCCTGAAATTGTTTTGGCATCAAGTAAGGATTCTAATTCAGCTAGAGCTTCTTCATCATTGAGTATATCTTCGGGGTCAACTGGTTCGACCATGTCTAGAGGTGGATCATTTTCTCTGTCTAGTGTGAAACAGTCTTCCCGGAGTTCAGGCCCCTTCACTAGCTCTGTGTAGATTGAATTCCAAGCTTTAACCAAAACCTGTTATATTTTCTGGCATTTGTCTTGTAGAGGTTTGATTCTCAGCTAGCATTGAGATTCACAATCCTGGTCTACACTAACTTCAGTTCTATAACCTTTGAATGGCCAATCATTTCTTTTTTTTGAATAATCTTGGCCAGGCAAGCCTTTCAACAGTCTTCTGCCTCCTGCCTCTCTCTATCAACAACCTCAGAAATCTTTGAAACTCCTAAAAAAGAGCTTCTGGTTTTTTTCTTGAAAAACTTGGATTCCTCTTATCGATTCATGGAATTTCATATTTTTCAGACCAAAAAATACTTGTCCATCATGTCAATTTGCCTGCCTAACCCGGGAAAAGCTCTTCCCACTCTGAACTGTCCACTGCTGACTGCTCTGTTGAATCGAAGCGATTCAGCTGACTTTGATGAGGTAACAGCCAGCCAATCTTATTCTCTATGGTAATATTTATACATAGCAAAGTCCTCTACGGAGAATATTTGGGTATTACTTTTCTCCTTCGTCAAATACAATATACATATAGGAAAAGCAAAAAACTTGGTTGTTGTCATTGAAAACTCATACCAGCCATATACATGTATTCCTGTTGGATAAAGATTTCAGCCAATCAAGTGATGCTGCTTAAAGAAGAAGACCCTTTTACCCTGCAAGTGTCATACAGCAAACCAATCCTGAAATGAAAGTGCTCAAACACTGGCTTGGATTCAGAAAAAGAAGAAAGAGGCAGTTTCTATTTTCATGACAATGCTTCATTATTCTGCATTTTTTTTGCTGTTTAATGAACAACTGGACTGTTTCTCAAGACAGTACTGTAATTGTTGGTCAAGTACGCTAAACTCAGCAACTATTCTTCCTTTTTTATGAATTTATGATATTTTGTCTGTCCCAAGATTAAGCAGGACGGTTTTGATCTTAAATCTGGACTATTTTTTAGGCCCCCGGTGCAGTAATAAATGCCCTAGCCAACACCCTATACAGACTGCAGTAAATAAATGTGTTACTCTTAGCCACCACTCTCCATTTTTGTTCAAGAACGTGCAGCACATCTCAACGCTATCGTCATTCAATTAAGTCAACAAAAAGTAAAGCTCGAATTGAAGATTCATGGGCTTGTATTTCAGCAAATCTGCCTGTTCTCTACTATTTGTAAAATAAACATAATCTCCAATCCCAGGTAAACAATTACGCCGCACTATATTAGAGAAATCAGAAAACCAATAAGCTTCCACTATCATTGATCGAAATTAGCTCGTACATTTGTTGATAAGAATAGTGTATTGGGCTGCGGAATTCGTCAAACCCCAAAAATAAATCCCCGTGAATAGGGGGATTAATTCCTGGCGACGCTAAAGCAATTATACTCCGATAAAGAGAGGTTGACTCTCAAGTTCATTTCCTCCACCTTCCCTGCAAAATTATCATCATTCTGTGCTGAATTGAAGCATTTAATATACAGCCTCGGAAATACTAACCTCCACATAATCTCCATCGATAACTGCCTCATTTTCTTTATCGACGGGCTCTCGGTCTGCCTAGCAGACGCGCGCTTGGAAGGTGTTGTGTGCTGAAACATGCAATTAAGACTTTAATAACCAAATCACAAAATTGTGTTTTAAATAGAGCTGCATGCGTACGTCTGATTCTCAATTCTCGTCTTCGGAAGCAGCCGAGCGAGCCACTGCTTCGAGCTCCTCCTCGTTGATCTCCTCGTTGACCCGATCACTCTCACCACAACATAACCAAACACTTGCGTCTTCTTCGTCGCCGTTGTGAGTGCCGCCAGAGCCACCAGAATCATCATCCTGGACAGGGGAGTTATTATCAGTAGGTCCTCGTCGTCGGAAGCAGCAGAGCGAGCTACTGTTCGAGTTCCTCCTCGTCCTCCTGCTCGTTTTCCAGATCCTCCTTGCCAGAAGAACTGTCGCCGGCCGATGAGGCTTCGTCGGATGACGGCGACGGTTTCGAGGGCTTTACTTTGGCCATCGCAGCTCTCGCTCTCGCTCTCGCTCTCGCGTTCGCTCTCCGGCCAAGGGTTTCCGAAATGAGAAGGGAAAGGACCGACTTCTAATTCGAAGCCCAGTCGACCAGCCAATTCGGCAATTGTACGTAAAAAAGGTGGTTGTTTTCCTTGGGCGATTTATAGCCGTCAGATTCGCCAATATCTAGATTAACGGTTCGTTATGCGCTGCCGAGGGAAAATTAAATTTCCCACCAACATTATTTCCCGCGCTTCTGCCACGTGGCATTTGATCATGGAGGCCTCGGCCCGAGAACGGCTTAATTTTGAAAAGATGGGATACGGGTACTTGTTCATTCTGCGTAGTATTGGGTTGGTTTGATTACTTTCGAAGGTGTTTCTTTGACCCATGGGAATGTTCATTTCGATTTCTTCTTCCCATGTAGCACGAACGGGATATTTATTTCTAATGATTTTCATTTTTTGTGACGACTGCGTACTAAGGTGTCGACCGCAGCTCATTCTAGAACGTTTTATGGTGTCGACCGCATACTGAGTCGACCGCAGATTAATTCAAAGCGTTTTATGGTGTCAACCGCACTCTAAAGGGTCGACCGCAAATTCATACAGAACGTTTTATGGTGTCGACCGCATGACCGCATCGTAACTAGGTGTCGATCGCGGGCCCCATTAAATCTCAGACCAGTGCCCTAAAATCATATTTTTCATATGGTTTTCGATGACTTCCGACGCCACACTCCAATTTCTTTGTGTTTTTGTCCTTGTCTGTGCCGAATCGTCAAGTGTAGAGGTAACTATCACTTCTTCTTCTCTATTTTACATATTTGTTTACAATGGCATCAACATCGCGTACAAAAAAGTGTAAATTGTCCAAAAAATCTAATGTTTCATCTGTTTCGATTCCGGAGGAACCTATTGTAGGGCCCTTGTTCGATTCTAATTTGTACCTTGATTTAGAATGTCAACAAAAAATTTTATCTGATTTCCAATGCAAGTCCATTATTCCAAGCCGTGTTTTCCAACCGAATTTCATTTGTAACCTACCGATTCACGAGTTGTTCGATCGTGTTGGATCTTCAAAGCCGATCATCCGGGTTCGACATTACAGCCACTCCAGCACGAGGGCGTTGAGCAAGACCAAGAGCAACAATCTAAAGTAGTTAGTCGTCCTCATCAATCAACAACCCACCGGATCGAGGCGTTTTTGCACGACCACCAGGAATTTTTGGAAAATTCATTTGACAGAGTCCACCGACAGCTTGACACGATGGATGTCTGCATTGCAACATTGGATCGGCGGTTCGACGAGGCACAAAATCGATACTGGGCTGGAATTTTTACCAACTCGCCGGAGGCGGAGGCCACACCCACAGCTGCTCCATCTCCATCGGACGATCCCTCTGTGGAGTAGGTTCATTCTTCTGTAATATTTTCGAACAATTGAAAGACTTTTGTAACTTATTTTACTTTTTATTTGGCACAATGAATGATTTCGATGTTTATATTTCGATTCGTACAATGCATGATTATTAATTGTTAACTCTTTCACGAATTGATTTCAAATCGAATGCTATATATGTTGAATGCTATTGATTCGATGTTTCGATGCTATTGTTTTCGAGTTTCTTTGAGATATTGATTCGATGCTATTGTTTTCTTGTTTCTTTGGCATAATGGAGGCGATTCATACAAACGTTATCATGCAAATTATTTTTTAGATTGAAGAAAACAATAGGCATAAATTTTTTATCAAAATTTAAAATTACATAATACGGAAAGTTATAAAACTTCAATATACGAAAACAAAATTTCTATGTTGGCCTCGTTTGGCTCGGCTCGACGGCTCGGTTCGGCTCGCTCGTTTAGCTCGGTTCGGCTCGCTCGTTTAGGCTCGAGCAAATTTTTTTTGAAAAAATATCGACCGAGTCGGCTCGAATAGGCTCGACAGGCTTGGCTCGTTTGGCTCGAGCACTAATCTATACATATTACTTTTCTAGTGCTTGAATAATTTTCTCTATGATGTACAGGTTGCTCAAGTTTGTACGAACTGCGGTGTTAATATGGGGGAATACTTGTGCAAAATTTGCAATTTCTATGCTGATAATGTATGCACAGCAAATTTGAATCAAACCCTAAGAAGAAAAATTTAAAAAAAATGAAAAGAGAGATATTAGACTCCATTTTTTGAGATGTCAATGTGAGTTCTAATCTTGTTTTTGCTAATAGGCTCGATTGGGGGATATGTAGGTAGGCTCCATACTTGAGAATATTTTTTCTCATCCTGTAAGTGTTTGAACTATGAAAAGGGTCTTGCTACTCACATGGTCCGTGTGATAATCATTCGTGCGTAGAGACCTCAATGCGTCATCACTGCCCAATATGCTATCAGGTTTTCTCCTTCCTTTTGAAGTTCTTTAAAATGTTAATATTGCATTGTAATTTAGAATCCTACTCTGTTTTTGCAGCATCTGTTCGACTCTCTCAAGGACACCACTGTAATGAAATGTGGGCACACGATGCATCACGAATGTTACTATGAAATGCTGATGCACGATAAGTAAGCAATTATAATTTCTTGTTTCCAGTCTCAAAAACTGCTGAAAGATATTATTTATCTCTGCATGCAAATGTTCTTTGGTTGGAGTCCTTTGGCAATGTTTTCAAGAGAGGCATGGTATAATTAGCAAAATGTACTTGAAAACAGAAGAAAATGAAAACCCGCAGTTTAAATTTTGCTACTCATAGAAATACATCACAATGCAGATGCTTTTGTCCGACATGTTCCAAGTCAATTGTTGTTATGTCTAGAACCTGGAAAAGCATAGATGAGGAGGTACCTTGACTGAGTTCCTGGAAGTGCTTTATCCATTTTATAACTTAATGTTAGACCAAAGCAACTGACATGCCAGAACAGTACCGTGGCAAGAAGGTAAGAACTTTATTCCATGGTTTGTGTTTCACTAGAAGTAGATATCCTTTGTTTATTAGACAATTGATTCTGATCTTCTAATTGAATGATTTTATTGTGAGTTAATGTTTTTAATGACTAGTTGTATTTGAGTCGGATTTTTGGATTTCGGGCCGGTTTTAACCGGGTTTGAGTCTAAATTTTGGCCAACTGTTTGGTTGGTTTTTCATAGTTTTTGACCCCAAAACTGTGATCGAACCATGAATCGCGGCTTCGCCCACCCCTCAACTTTGTTCACCCCTGATCAGTTAATTCTACTATAAAATTTAGGGTTAATTTTACATGATACCCTGAATATTTGGACTATTTTCATTAAACATCTTGAATGAATTTTTCTAACAAACAACACCTCAAACCTTTCGATTTGTTATACAACACCTTCGACATTAAGTTTTTTAATGCCAAGTTCTCGCTCTGTATCGCTTGTTTCCTTCTTTCACCCCTAATCTCTCATGGTCGCTTGCTAACAGCGTCTCTCGATAAATACATATTTTATTTTCAAGTTTTTCAATTGTTATTTCAAAATCTAACTTGATTTTCAAGTGCACATATCAAATTTGAGCTAAGCATTTGATTTTTAAAGAAGGTGAATTACATATGGTTAGCCCAGCGATACACAATAATTGATTGGTTTTAAAAAAAAAATTTAATGCCGAGACTGTTGTAAAAAAAATTTAAACGCTTGAGGTCGTGGTTGCTAGAAAAAATCGTTCAAAGTGCTTGATAAAAACACTCTAAACGTAGAGGATATTCAGTAAAATTAACATTAAAATTTATTAAACAAGTTATTCGTTTGCATAGCATTTGCATATTGATCTATTATGAAGACTAAGAAAAGAGTTTCCTTTTGTGCAGGTTTGGATTTTGTGCAATGACTGCAATGACACAACTGAAGTGAACTTCCACAAAATTGCCCAGAAATGTGTCCACTGCAAATCGGACAATGCCCGGATGATCGGCCCTCTTGTTCGTCACCAATGATTGTCTGCACAAACCGTAGCCGAGATTTGGATTGGCTCTTTCTCGTAGACTTATTGATATGCATACAACTTCATTGGGAATTTGATGGCATTGACCTTGAAACAACTCCTGAGAGAAACAACTCTTTGTACCAAAAGGCGAAACCCTCGCCCCCAGGACCCTCACACCCCGGTCCGACAGTTTGTGAGGGGGTTAAATCACGGTGACTCAGTAGCCCAGAGATGGGAGGCCCGTACCTGACACCACAAGGAGCAACCTCAACATTGGAGGATTAAACTCCCACACTGTGGTGACGCAGACTTCGAACCGTGGTCCTTGTACCAAATCTACAACAACTTGGCCACTGAGCTAAGCCCGTGCAAGTTGAGAGAAACAACTACAGATATGACAATTTTGGCCATCACATGCATTGAATTTCTCAAAAATTTGCCAAGATCACCGTGGAAAAACCACAATTTATACGGAAATGACTCTTTTGTGATCTTTTCTTGTTTTTTCGGCACAAAATGGTTCGACTGTGAAAGGTTTTTTGTATTCGGTTCAAGGAGTTTGACAATCTTTCGATTTTGGAGAATGATTTTCCAAGTTAATAGTATGTTTACCCTTTTATTCTTACTTAATTCTTCCTTCTCCGATGCTATAATTCTTAATTAGTAAAATCAATCAATGATTGTCACCTGCAATGTAAAATGTAAAAAAATCATATTAAATTTATTTTTAATATATTTTTTATTTAATTATAATATATTAAATATATTTTAATAAAAAATTGTAACTCAAAACGTCAGTATATATAATAAAAATATACACTAAACAACTAATTATAACATTATTCAACAAAATTAATTTTCAAGACGATTATCAAAATTCACGGTTGAAAATGTGATCATTCGACATAAGAATTCTGTATATGACCAATTGAAATGCTTAGAATGAAGCTTTTTGAACTTTCTCGATTTGAATAGGTATATCGTTTATCATCTTGTTCCTCGTTCATTAGTTGAATGATTTCAAACTACAAATACATGCTCTCTATCACTTTAAATATTGTACGGGTCCCAACTTTCATACTTCGTCGAACATGATTCGGTGCCAAAAGGTACAAATCAAACAAAAAAAATACAAATCGAGGGTTAATTTTCAACGAGTTTTGTCGGGTTTGAATTAGGTTCCAAGCAAAATCATGAATTATTTCCCCGCTTAACCGTTCCGAGCTTATTCTAATTTAAGGAATCGCAGTTCATTCTATTCTAAATCGAACCAACTGCAAATCAAAAGGGCTCTTTTTCTCCAGCATAAATTATGTAGTCAAGAAAGCTAAAGCAAGATGAAAAGAGTAGAAACCCAAATGGAGTCATGAATTCATTCATTCATGGCCCCTTCTCACATACCACAACAAGCTATTTGAGCAAGAACTTGAAAATGTCGGTCAGCGAAACAATGCCCTCCACTCTCTTACTCCCGGCTTCCACCACAACGAGCCGTCTAACACCTGCAAAAAAACGTGGTTTTTGAAGATTAAGCCAAAAGATTATGAAGATAACGTTGCATTTTTATCGATATGTTCTAGTTTTATCATGGGAGGATACATGGAACGGCCACTAACATCGGTATCCCCGAACCGGACCATGTTATACATCACTAATTTTATTCTCTAATCCTACCTCTATATACATCGCTAACTAATCGGCATTAATTAGTTCAAAAGATGCCACTTCACCAGATACCCTCAGAGCGAGTAATTAGAGAAGAAACTGATAGGACCTCTCCTATGAAAGATCAGATACCAAGAACAACAAGATAAAGAATCAGAAAATGATTGATTAAACGAAAAATGATGTATAAGCACTGAGAGGAGATTGTTTCTTCTGAGCTCGTTAAGGGCAGCTCGTCACCCCTCGAGCGTTTTGATGCCGGCTCGTCACCCTCAAAATCAACCTTAATTTTTTCTTGTCTTCTCTAATGCAAAACAACTCGTATTTTAGAAAATATCAAATAATAACCTAATATCATAATACTCGTATAATTTGGGTGTTACATAAATTAACATTTTCCCACTAAGATCCATGTTCTTTTGGCTTTCTCTCTAACAGAAATCTCTCTTTGAACTAAGCTAAGGAACCTTAATTGTGAAAAACTAAGCAAGCATTTTCATCTAAAGATGCCTAATATATTGATTATTAATTTCAGATGATGAAAGCTAGAAGGGATAATATTCTAAAATCGACAATCAAAGAGAAAAATAATGTTACCCGTATTCGCCAACCGTTCCATAACTTTATGCAACGAATCGGATCGCAAACACATGTGGCATCTTTGACTTCTTTGTTCATAAGAACATGAATCTTGCCCCAGTTGCAAGGCCTGGACATAAGATGGGTTCGGTAAGAGTGGGCAAGGATATTTGAGCGTTTTTATGCTGGCAAATTCATTTTGAATTTGACAAAGGATAATTCATCAACAAAAACATAAGGTCAATGGCAAGGATCTTTGATCTTTTATTTACACATCAATTGAACTCAATACTAAATTCTTGACGCAAATAATATATTCAAACCATACAAAAAACTTTAAACATCTCATATGATGAGAAAAACTACATTTACCTGATCAATAGTCATTTCGTCTAGATTTATATGCGTGTAGGCTCTGTCTTTCGCTAAAGCCGTTATATCACTGTCACAAGAGAAAGAATGGGAAACCAAAGTTTTTTTTATAATCAGTTTTAACAGCTAAACAAAAAATAACAGGATGATATGAAAGAACTGACCTTCGACAATAAATATCGAGCAATGAGTCATTATCATCGACAATGGGTATTGAACTAACTTGGGCTGCAAAACAAAAGGACACAACCACTTTAATATTGAAAAAAGAAAAAAAATATATAAGCATATGCATTCTGAATCTATGCTGAATCTGATTCGATTAGTATTGAATCACGAAAAATAATACTCCTACATTTATCGTGTGTGGCATTGCAAAGATCTAAAAACATTGCATGAAATTAAAAAAATGTTATTCTCTCTTTTACAAGAGATATCAGTCATAAAAGTCCAACGTTTTCAAAAGAACATGTCCTTCCAGTTTATGTGCTTGTTTTTTTTAGAAGAGTTCTCCTGTCTTTACTTGTATCTATTTTCTTTTTCGAATCCTTTATTTCTTCTTAAAAAAAGTCGTCAATTTTTTTTTCATGATTATCAACATGTAACTGAAATTTAGGAACTGAAAGATCGACAAGAGTAAACTAGTTATAAATGGTGCTTCGACGAATTAACACACACCTTGGACTAACAAGTTTAAAGCCGAACTAAGAGAAGCATTCGGTCTTAACATTGCCAATGGTCTTCGATCAGATTCACCAATTTTTGGAACCCAAGTACCAATGGGAAGAGCACAAATAGGAACTTGGAGTATGGGTAGTAAGGTGGAACAGTGCCTGAAATACCTGCAAATACCTGAACTCCTCCATAGGTTAGTTTATGACAACAATTAGAAGAAAGGCAACAACACTTAAATAAACTAACATCTTAGTATTCCACAGAGTGAGGCAATATGTAATAGCTGCGGAAATGAACCATCTTCTGAAGATGAATGTAGGATGGGAACTGTGGCCACCTCATTCTGCAATATCTTCAATGCAACGTCTTTCAAATTATCATATGGACCAGCCTGCACATGACATATGTAACTATGAAAATCAACTTGATTCAATTGAAAATTTCCAAAGTTAACACATGACATATATGTGGAAGAAATATATTTTTTTCATTGCACTAGATTAAAAACAAATAATAAATAATTCGGTAAATAACAATTTATACTATACACTTGAATTTTAAAAGTCGTCGATCAACAATTTGAATTTTACTATAACTACAACGTACATCGTCTCATCACGTTTTCGCTAATTTTAATTCATTTAAGCTCATAAAAATAATAATTTTTATAAATTTATAATCTTTTTAATTTTTTATTACAATTTATTAACATGCGTTAATTAAATGGATGAATATTGCTAAAACTAGCAAAAAATATGATAAAAATATGTGTGTTGTAATTATGGTAAAATTTAAAAATATTTATTGACGACGTTGCAACTACAGTCATAGTTCAATAATTTGTTAAAAAAAGAGAGGTTTACATATTCTAAATAACTTGAATAAGGAACATTAAAACAAGGTACCATCCTGACAAGTTTTCACGAAGTAGCATTGATATTAGCCAATACTCAGTTTTATCAAGTTCATTCTTGATCTGAGATTATAGCATTCTTTCACCAAACTTACATGAACAAGATGCCGGGAAAACAGTCTCCCAGTTTCATCAATCTGGCCATTTAGAAATGCTTTTCCCTCCTTCCAAGCAGATATGGTATGAGTTTCAAGCTCTTCTTCTGTCAGATTTGAGCCACGCTTTCCAAGCTAAAATTTAATTATAAATTAGTCCAACTAAAAGTAATTTAAAAAAAAAAGAGATACCACCTTGTTTCAGTTTCAGATAATCAGAGCTATAAATACACCCAGAGACATAACCAAGTCACGCTGATTCAAATTCAACAGTGACATAAATTTAGTTAATTACATTGATATCTGTGATCTACTAAATCAAAGTATAATCTTCATTTTTCTAAGGCATACAAGTTGCTGCACTTTTAGATAAACTTATGCAACAAAATCATGGGTATGTATTTTTTTAATTTTTCTACACATAATTATTTAGTAATTCAACACCACTGACCTCTTTTATAATCAAAATGAAATCCAATGCACTAAGAACTCCAACAAACTGTCCCCTGCTAAAGTCCCAAAGAGGAGCGACAAAGATTCCCTAAAAATAGATAGTCTTAGATTCCACAGTTTCAAGAAATAGTTTATCATGTCTCATAATTCCAAATGAAGGATGAATAGAATAAACAAAGCTATGGAGTACAGAAAAAAGAAAAACAAATATCACCGATTATTTAGCCGGTGAAAACTTAGAAAATTCAGCCCCTATAGCCATGCATAAGGAGATATTCACCTCTATGTTAACCCTCAAAAAAGGAGAAGTTCATCCACTGAATGTTGTAAAATTTGGTTTCCTAAAGTAATAAATGCACAAATACTTAACAAAATTGGGACAATCTTTTTGTCCTAAATGGCAAATTGGTCTTGTTTTGGGATAGTATCCGGGGATAATATTCAACCTACATTGAGAGATAATGCATTTCTGACCTGCTCTGACAAAAATTTGTTGAGCAATTAATTTCCTTCATCAAATGTACAATAAAAAAACACATTTCAATTTCTCTACAATCCAGTTACTCCATCATTTATTCAAGTAGCCCCATATTATGATTACACGTTTTGTTCATATTTTAGGGAACCAATTTCGCCGTAAAAGTGAAATGTTTTGCTGCCAATATTACAATAATTGATTCATCATGCAATGATGACGAATATACACCTCAGTTTTTATCTTAAATAGTAAAAAGATTGTCTCGAATATTCTTGGGATAATATTCAGTAAAACCTATCTCAACCCTAAAGAGAATCGGGAAGTGTCAGATTAATCATTCTCGTTAAATGTTAAAAATGCAAAATCAAAGATCACATTTTCATTTTCACTTTAGTCATATTGCATTGTCATTTAATCCAATTACTTAATACTCCTTTACAAGTTTCATAAGTATACAGGCCATACGGGTATGTAGACCCTATTACCAAAATGAAGAACCCTTTCAACTAATTATGACTCATTATACTTGACACAACCTTCAAAAATTAAGTTGCCCCATTATGTTAGGATCAACAAGTACTTATTTAAGTATGGAAAAGTCTTCAAAGAGAAAGAAAAGTACATCAGGTATAAACATTGGAATGTTTTTAATACACAGAGAAATATAAGAGAATCAAAATATAGCTGCAACTATTTTTTGGACATAATGAGAATAATAAATATAGGAACATTTTGATGACAATTTTGGGCCCATACATCGTCACATCGTTGTTATTGTTCTCCCAAGAACTATCAGCCACATGTTACCGATGAGCAATTTAACATTTGGTGAAGGTGACTAAGATTTTTCACAAACTAGTAGTTTATACGTAAGCTATTTGACTAAAAACATTATACTCAACCTACAGCTATCTATTTGTTCGTGTGATCCATAGCTAAGTCAATGTATCTTATCCATGATGTCAAAGACACAATTTGACACGCTATTTTATACCTATGCTACAAACAGTCTTGTTCGTATTAACAAAAAAGGAACTAACGGATTCATTAAAGGCAAAAGTTTAATATTTTAGAAATTCTTCTGGAAACTAGATGGAGAAATTAGATAAATCAAATGAAGGAATCAGCTATAATGCTATTTGTTTCTGTGTATTCCATGGAAATATCACCTTTCTTCCATTTTGTACTTCATTTCTCTTTTTACAAGTGAAGTTTCTCACAAAAGAAAAAAATTGATTCAATAAATAGACCTCGATGAACATGAAAAAAGTATGGGTACCTGCTCATGCAATACATGGAACGCTTGCTTCACAGGTAAATCAACATCCAATGCAACAACCTGTTAGCTACATGTAATTAAATTAGAAAAAAAAAATTGACATGCAAGTCAGAAGATTAAAAATGAAAAGTATAAGTCAGGTGTACAAACCTTTCCTGATTCAGGAAGCAACTCATAAACAGTATTTGCCGACAAGAATACAGATATGCGATGTCGTGAGCTTTCAACATCTGCCTCTGAAATCCTCTGTAATGCCTCTGTCATGGCCCCATCTGTTATCCTAACCTGCATGATGAAATAAGTAAATCAAACAAAAAAACACAAACTAAAACAACAAAAAATTAGTAAACAATAAAAACACAAATTGGTGTGCATCAGGGAAATTTGCAAGTCATTTCTTGAATGGTTCTTGAGGGAAGATCTTTTTACCTCAACAACTCTTTTTTCTCAATTTATTCACCCTAAAGTGTAACATCAAAAATGAACTTTTGTAACATCATTGTCTTAACTTTTCAAGCTATTATAACATGAGAGAATAAGACCTTTGAACTCTACAATTCTAAAGACATTACAAATACAAGGGTGGTATAAATTTTTCCTTTCTAGTTATATTATAAATTATTTCTATTCATGAGATAATGCTAATTTTCTTATTATTGCTAAGTGAGCTTTTAACACTTCTTTTAAGTTTACCCTGCTGGTGTAATTTTTTCCAATTGAAGTTAAATTATTTTTCACTAAGTTTTGAAATTTCCTTGTCAAGGAGGATATCCTCCAGACACTTTATGCATTCTTTTCTGAATATATATTGTTTCCTATAAAAGAAATTATATAGATTATTTGCAAATATGTCATACCAAACGTCGGAAAGCCTCATTGTCCACATCCATGCTAGAACCAGGAGGAATTTCTGAATTTGGTAATGTAGGAATGAAATTGGCTTCCGTGGCTAAGAGTAGAGTGTTCACAATCCCAAATTCACCAGACACATGAGGTTGATGTTCATCGTGTCTCCATTCTCCATCAATAAAAAATTTGTACTGTATGGAACAGAAGAGTCAAAAAAGTTTGTAATAATGGTTCATAACCCTTAAAAGTGAATGAAACTTGAAACATTAATCCAAAATATTTACACACAACAAGGGGAAAAAGGTGTGAATCTTTATGCCTAATTTACTTCTCTATTATTTACCTCTGCATCCTATTTTAAGCAGTGTCGTGAACAATATAATTTTATGCCGTAAGATCAATGCCTTCATATTTTGATCTGCTTTAACCACTTCCCAGTAGCAGTTAATGAAAGATTTTTATACAGTTTAACCTCTAATATATTTTTACATCCCATATGATCTGGATTCTAGGAATTATGATCAAGATCTTAATTCAGTATTTATATCTCCCAACTGAATTCAATTTTTGTAGTGCGAGAAATATTCCAATAAACAGAGACAATAAAAGTTAATAATTGAAATCTATCAAATTCCACTTCCATTAACTGACCTGATGATATCCAGGCGATATGCTGCAAATAGCTTGAAACACCGTAGGGCAACCCTCAACAGCTGTCATTGGTACAAGCTCCGACCACCTTAGAGTAAATCAAACTTCGGTTACTAAATTAGAAAACAAAAATAAGAAATCACTGCATATAAACACATTTGCACACAAGCTACAAAGAACAAAGCAGAAGTGAGATCAATAAGAACATTTTCAAATTCCACCTTGTGAAAGAACCACTGAGAAATACATTTCTTCCCCCATATGGCCATACAAATCGCATAGGCATTAATAGAGTGCTGGCGACCCTAGCAGATTCCCGGGTAGAATCCATTCTCGAAGCAAACATTTGTCAACAAATAAAATGCTTTATCGACGCTCTAACCAACAAGCTTTTCTACAGATTCATTTCATATCTAATCTGAAAAGGAATTCAATCATATTACGCTACGATTTCAAATCCAGCTTCGAATCGCGCGGCACACTAAATTCCAGGACTCCTATTGTACATTTTTTCGCTTCAGTGATCCGTCAAGGAAGAACAAACGTCGAGCTAAACCACCGCCACCAAAAATTACTTCCACGAGAACCTGGCGAAACTTCTTCTTTCAATACGTTCCATTTTCAACGTCCTAACTGAAATCCTGCTTCAAAGTCCCTTCCGACGACAAAATTACCCAAAAATGCAAGATTGCGAGTCGTGGGAAATAAACGAAACCCTAGGCAGAAAATACCCGAAAAAATTCCCACCAACAATACACAGACAGGGAGAAAAAAAGCACAGCTGGAGATCGGACAGGGCTGTAGAACTCGATCTAATCAAACAACAAACGCTAAACGAGAGACTGAGAGAGAGTCTGAGAAAAATGAGAAATGAAAAGGTAAAGAGACGGCATGGAATCACCTGCAACGATAACTGGTAAAACTGTGAAAGGAGGAGCTTTTCGTTCGAGAATCGTTGACTTTTTCCGTACCAACACGTGTGGGGGAGACCGGTTCGTTAAAAATGGTAAATCCAGCCGAGTTTTTTTCACCGGTTTGGTTCGCTTTGAACCTTTTAAGAACCAACCTTATATGTTTCTTTTTTGACGTAATGGTCCAACGATACTACATTATAGTTTATTAAATATACGGGTGAGAAGGTTCCGGTCCAGCGTGATTTCAACCCAAAATATAATTAAAATTGGTTGCTATGGATTTGGAATTTTAAGCATCATTCATAATTTCATTTAAAGTCACCCCAAAAAGGTAGTACATGATGGGGGACTGAGTATTTATTAATATATTAAAATATAATTAATATATTAAAATATAAATAATTATTTATTATATTATTGAATCAGTAATTATCAAATTAAAGAAGGAGACTTAATTGTTTTAAAATATTTAAAAAATTATTGTACAACTAAATTAGGAATCTTTTACCCACCAATCGACAGCTCAAACAATTCCCCAAAGAAAAGAAATCAAGCTAGACAAATTCTAAAACTAAGGGCGGAAAGACAAGCAGCCCAGGCCAAACATGGCTTGACAAGATCCTTAGCAAACGGATTTACACGTCTAAAACAAAGATAACATGCAAAAAGAGTCCCAAAATGAAGAACCCCAAAAATAAACCCTAGCCATGCAGCGCCCATCACGAGCACCAGAGGATCCCACGTCAGGCTCAGCGACAGCTGCGCCACGTACAGCGGCAGCGCGTCCGACTGCGCGTGCAGCCCGCCGTCGGCCCACACCAGCCACGCCGCCAGACCCATCAGGAACGACGAGCCAACCGTGGCTAAGTGGACGAGCCACAGCGGCGGCAGCCAGACCATCTTTGCGAACCCGTTGTACTTCCGGCTCGAGCTGAACAAGAAAATGATAGCCATGGTTAGCCCGACTGGGACCATGATGGACGTGGCCAGGCACCGGATGGCGCGCTTGGCTTTCGCGTTTTTGGACTCGGGCCTGGACGAGGAGCTCGAGGGCATTGTCGGAGCTTTTTCAGGGGTCTGTGAAGAAGCAGAAGAGGATGAAAATGGCGACGATAGAGGATGAAAATGGCGATTAATGGCGAGAAGGGGAAGAGAGAGATGAAAAATGAACGTTATAGAGGGGATTTAGGAGTTTTATTAATTAAATTTTTAATCTAATTATGGTAATATCGTTTGCCACCATACACAATATCAAACCCTATTTTCTATATTTTTATTCTATATTTTGATATTTTCTCTTCGTGGGTAATCCAATTTTGGAGCTCCCATAATCATCTAAGAACCCTATAATTACTGGAAAAAACTACGATGTGAGTCAGTTTCGTTCCCAATTTGTTAGGCCAAGAATGACTCTCGTTTAATGTCCGATATTACAAACATAAAGACAAAGAAAGAAACACATGCTTAAGTTCGATTGAGCCTTGCTGTTTTCATCAAAATGTTCATAACTAATTAAACTATGAATCTATGAGTATTTGTGTTATATCTTTGAGCGAATTGATTAGAACGCGTTCTATTTTAAAATCGAGTTATTGAAAGTCTAGAGATTGGAGAAGGGTTTGAGTTTTTCGGAGTTACAAGAATTTTCGATGCGGTGGTTAACCCGTCAATCAATTAGTCTGGCTGCACGATCACGGTTGTGCCGATAATTGTTCAAATCGAAGATAGTTTTCGGGTCGAATAGAACATATTTTATGTGTTTTTTTTAGCATCAAATTGGCTCTTATTGGATGGATGAGCTTTTGAAATTTTAATTAGTGTTGTGATTTACTCCATTTTAGGTCGGAGATTTATTTATTATCGATTCATGCATTGTATTATGAAAATTTTAAGACTAGAATTCCAATTTTTCCGTGTTGTAATACGTATTTTAGTCACGTTGATGTTTATACGTTTTCATTGCTATTTTTTATTTATCTACGTGTATCACCTAGTTTGAACTATTGATTCGCTTCATCACGTATCATGAACTATTAATTAACTCGTTGAATATATTTAGATACACGTGATATGTCATTGATGCAAAACCCTAGCCATGATTATGGTTGTTTTGTTTGTTGCAATCTTTAAAAATCACATTTTCTTCTAGCGTAATTTACAATTTACACTATGAACTGTGATGATAGTTGTAATTAATACTTAAAACTTTAAAAATCATCTATAAATACCTGAAACTTTATCATATTTGCCACAAATACCTTTTCATTACGTTTTCGCTAAGTTTAAAAACGTTCATACATTTAATTAACAAATTCCGTTAATAACACGTAATAAAATTAAAAAAAGATTATAAATTTGTGAAATATTTTATTTTTTATGAAATAAAAATAAATTAACATTGACAAAAAACATAATAACAAGATGTTCGTTGTAATTACCATGAAATTCAAGGTGTTTATTGACAATTTTTAAAATTTAAATTATATGTTATAATTACTCTTATAACTCAGAGTATAAATTGATATTTATCTTTTTTTATATCATGCATGTCATAATACTGACTGCATTTATAAATAATAAAAAAACATTTATTTTTCCTCAAAAGACAACCGTGCGATTATTATGATACATGTTTTTGTTCCAATTTGGTCAAATATTATGTTCAATCGTGGATCTACTTGATCAACATAACATTGTTAATTTATTAAGAAGAATGGTAGGTAATACCTTTATAATTTATCTTATTTAATAAATAAATTAATAACTAATAAATATAGTTTAATTTAGTAGTATTATGTAGTAGTTTTTCCTATAATCTTCAAGTCACGAACACACAAAGATTCATCGTAAAAATGTAGTTTCTCATTTTTAAAATAGCACGGACGTGAAGGTCGGCCAAAATTTTTCATTCAAACGGACTCGCGCTTCAATGATAGAGACCTCGATCCCGTGAACGAGATTTGAATTATTAAAAAAGTGATTTTTTTTATAAAATTACTATATAAGAGTTTTTTTTTAAATGGTATTTAATTTAATAATAATAAGGGAAAAAAGCGATTTATATATTGAATTATGTGGGTAGTTGCAGCTCAGACTTTAAACTTTAAAATTCATCAATGAACACCTTAAACTTTATTACGATGGCAAGAAACACATTGTCATCTTATTTTTACTAATTTTAACTTATTTAATTTTGTAAAAAATAATAATTTTTAGAAATTTATAATATTTTTAATTTTTTGTTAAAATTAATTAAGAAAATATATTAATTAAATGAACAAACAACGTTAAAATTAATAAATAAAAAATATGATGTGAAAGTGTTCGTTGTAATTATATTAAAATTTAAAATATTTATTGATAATTTTTAAAATTCGTTAAATTGATATTTATTCTAGTAATAATAATGGAAGGATAGAATCAGGCAAGAAACCACAAACGTAAAAGACGGAGATAGAGGAAGGAGCAGAAAATATTTGGCTTTCACTTTGTCACTGTTTGAGCTCTTACGCTTCGTTATCTTTCCGATTTTCTTCATCTTCTTAGGGTTAGGGTTTCAGATTGAGGTTTCTTTGCCTTCTTTACCAGCTTCATTTCCTCTCTGGTATGCTTATTTTTCATATTTTTCACTGTATCAGCTAAATTAATTCTCGATCTTTCGGTATGTTGATTTGGGATCTGTTGGTAGCCAATTTTTCCTGTTTGGATTTTCGTGTTTGGAGTCTGTGAGGTTGTTTCGACTGAGGTTGTCGGCTCTTGAATTCAGACAGCCTGAGATAAACGATGATTTTTTCTATAGTATGTTCTCGTTTTTTTGTCTACCGGAATTATCTCCCTTCGATGTTGTATTTATGGAACCTCAGTTTGCAGATTATCTGATATTTGGTCCAACGTAGAATGTGGTGATATGACGATGAATGATCGCAAGACTATAGAATTAGAGCAAGGATGGGATATAATGCATAAAGGGATTACAAAGCTGAAAAACATCCTAGAGGGCTTGCCCGAGACTCAGTTCAGTTCTGACGATTACATGACACTCTATACGTAAACCCTCTCTTGATTTTTTCAAATTCGATTTTGTATGTTGTTAGCCAGATTTCGGTTGGATGTAGTCAATTTTATTATTCTCATGGTTTCTGGAATGTTATCTGCAGGACGATATATAATATGTGTACTCAGAAGCCTCCTCATGATTACTCCCAGCAGCTCTACGACAAATACCGGGAGTCTTTTGAGGAGTACATCACGACAATGGCGAGAAGTGGTTTTATTTTGGGTGTCTTGATTTTTTTCCCATCTTTTTGATTAATGGATGTCCGATAGTATTTCACATGTAAAGACATCAACAATTAAAATACATGTCCTTAATGTATTGGTGATTTATTATACTTACAACTTTTGAATGTCCTTGCTTAGGGGGTTACTTTTTGTATTTTGATACAACCTATAGGATCTGTGGTGATAATTTCCTTGGTTTTGGACATGAATTGTTGCATTCCTGTTTCCATTATCAGATGAACGTTTTCCTTTTTTGGTGGAGATGAATTGTTGTATTCACGTTTCCATTATTCAGTGATCAAGAATACAATGAATTTCAGATGTGTATATGGGTGAAAAAATAATGATTTTTTCTTTTGTTCACTTGTGATACTATTAATACTTAAGTTCCTCTGTTTTTGTTATCTAAGTAGCCATCTTAGGTTTGGTCAATCTTCTCTCATTATTTTGTATGAAAATCTTAAACTAATAACTGTTAAGTCCTTTATTTATTTTATGTTATGGGCTGACTGAAGGCTAAATGAATGCATACTCTTCTTAATGATTTAGTTGTTTGTTACTCTATCCAGGTATTGCCATCTTTGAGGGAGAAACATGACGAATTTATGTTGAGAGAGCTTGTAAAGAGGTGGTCTAATCATACAGTGATGGTTAGATGGCTTTCACGTTTCTTTTATTATCTTGATCGATATTTTATTGCTCGGAGGTCACTTCCACCACTTAATGAAGTTGGATTAGCATGCTTCCGTGACCTGGTATGTCATGATCTTCTTTTTTTTAATATTAGTCTGCATACTTATCTCATTACAAATTTTGATTTTTCCTTCGTTTGCTATTGAAATATCTTTTCTGCTTCTTACTTTTATTCTGAAATTCAGCGTCTGACACCATAATTGGTCATTGATCTTGCTTCCAGGTCTATAAGGAGTTAAATTGTAAAGTAAAAGATGCAGTTATTTCACTGGTAAAGTTTTTTCTTTCATTGTCTGATATATTTGTCCGGAGAAGGTTCAATATTTAATAAACTTGTTAGTTTTTTTTTAAAATTAGATTGATCAAGAACGTGAAGGAGAGCAGATTGATCGCGCTTTATTGAAAAATGTTTTGGATATATTTGTTGAGATTGGAATGGGTCAGATGGATTGTTATGAGAATGACTTTGAAGCAGCCATGCTGAATGATACTGCTGCTTATTACTCTAGGAAAGCTTCTAATTGGATCCTTGAAGATTCTTGTCCTGATTATATGCTAAAAGTAATCATACTATATATCTTTCTTTTTTCGTTTGCATGAAGTTGGGGTGTAACCTATCTTGTTGCAATTTCTAGGCAGAGGAATGTTTGAAAAGAGAGAAAGATAGGGTTTCACATTATTTGCATTCTAGCAGTGAGCCAAAGTTGTTGGAGGTTTGTATACTTTTCTGTGCTGCTACTTTCTAAAACAACTATATTCTGCAGTTTCAACAGCAGTAATTTCCAACTGTAAGCACAACCCTATCTAATTAATGTGAAAATCTTGACTAGAATCAGTAGCGTGGTCATTGTTACTGTTTTAAGTTGTTATGGTTTATTGTCTGTCCTATATTTAGAAAGTGCAACATGAGCTATTGTCCGTGTATGCTACCCAACTGCTTGAAAAAGAGCATTCAGGCTGTCATGCATTGCTAAGGGACGACAAGGTAACTGCTTTAAAGAGATTGTATTAATTTCTTTTACAATCTAAAAGACTGAAACAAAGTATTCCAGTTTTATAATCAAAGTTGTCTTGTTTCCCCACAATTATATAGATTGAAGATTTATCAAGAATGTTTAGGCTCTTTTCAAAAATACAGCGAGGCTTAGATCCAGTTTCCAGCATTTTTAAACAGGTTAAGTTTCGCATTATGCTTTGTTTTCTTTAATTTCAGTTGAAATTGTGGGATATTCTTTGGGTTTAGTTACTTTTTTTGTGATGCAACATGTTACTGCAGAAGTTCATTGTATTTAGTTACTCTTCTTTTTCATGATGCAGCATGTTACTGCCGAAGGAACAACTTTGGTAAAACAGGCAGAAGATGCTGCAAGCAACAAGAAAGTCTGTAACTCGATTTCTTTTTTTTTTAAAGCTGAATCAATATGCCTTGCTGATTTTATTTTTTGTTGATTTCCATTTAGGGCAAAGATATTGCTGAAACAGCTTCCACTTATAAATATTTATATATATGTGCTATAAAATGACTGAATTATGTTTAGGAATGACTATCATTGTTCATATAAAAACCTAGATAGGGGTGAAAGCCTGTTAATCCTTATTGGAAGGATCAAGAATAGTAGCATTTAGGTCCTTTATGACTCTCTTTTTATGTAATGTGTGTCATGTCAAGCTTGATTTGGATAAATATCCAAGCGTGTCCCTAAAATGACATGATTTAAAATCTAGTGGACTTCCTATTTTTAAGTGCAATAGAATATGTTGACGCTGTTCAAAACAGCTTGCAACTACTTTCTCAGACAGTGTCATTCTTTGAAGTATGTTTACTGTTTAGTTTCTGCTAGGCACCGGATGACTAGTGGAACAATTTGATTTATAAAGCAAGAAGTCCTATTATCTGTGATAGTTGTTATGTATTTTACCTGTGATCTTTTGATCACTTGGGTAGGATAGTTTTTTTCTTTTATTATGGAAAAGTGATTTCATTTAAAGGTATGTGTGATTGTCCGATTGGTTAAAATAGTTTTAGTTATAACATATGGTGACTTTTTTGTATATGCTCTTTTTTTTTGTGTATCCTTACAGGCAGATAAAAAAGATGTAGTGGTTCTGCAAGAACAGGTGTTGTTTTAATTTGGAGCTTTAATTTATTGTTTATAATTTTTTTATTCTAATATTTAAGGCTTTGATTCCTTAGGTTTTTGTTAGAAAAGTGATTGAACTCCATGACAAATATCTCACATATGTGAATGATTGTTTTCAGAATCATACTCTTTTTCACAAGGTTTGTACAGATGGCTTTTTTGGAATTTTGTTTCTATTGCGCATAAATGATGCACCGCATCTTAACTAAGTTTTAATTCAGTCACTCAAGGAGGCTTTTGAGGTCTTTTGTAACAAGGGCGTTGCTGGGAGTTCAAGCGCCGAATTACTCGCAACCTTTTGTGATAACATTTTAAAAAAAGGTGGAACTGAGAAATTAAGTGATGAAGCAATTGAAGAAACACTTGAAAAGGTATTAAGGGTCTGTTACACGTGATCTTCTTTTATTATTTGTAATGATTTGAAATTTGTAATTTTATTTGCTTTCATCATGTAGGTGGTAAAATTACTTGCATACATTAGCGACAAAGATCTATTTGCTGAATTCTATAGGTTAGTATTCTAACTTTTAGAGTATTGTTTGCATAACAGAACATAGATGAAGATTAATAGCTTTTGTGCAACAATCTGATGTATTTTTTTTGTGAAACTATGTTCTCCTATTGAAAATTTCTTCAATTATACAAACTTTTTTTTTTACAAATGATTTACTTGCAGGAAAAAGCTTGCTCGAAGGCTGCTTTTTGATAAGAGCGCTAATGATGATCATGAAAGAAGTATTTTGACAAAATTGAAGCAGCAATGTGGGGGACAGTTCACCTCGAAAATGGAAGGAATGGTCTGTAATCTTTATATCTCTGTTGTGTCACTTTATTATTGGTGGATATGATTAACAATTTTTAACGACATTGGTGTCTACTAGGTCACTGACTTGACATTAGCTAGGGAGAATCAAACCAGCTTTGAGGAATATCTAAGCAATAATTCAAATGCAAATCCAGGCATTGACTTGACAGTTACTGTTTTGACTACAGGCTTCTGGCCAAGTTACAAGTCTTTTGACCTCAATCTTCCTGCAGAGATGGTATTGAAACGTTTTTTTCTGACTAAATTTCAAACTATTTTCTATTGAAACTTCGTGTACAAGTTATATATCTTTAGATTATCGACAATTATTACCATATAATCATATTTTAGGTCAAGTGTGTTGAAGTTTTCAAGGAATTTTATGAAACGAAAACGAAGCATAGGAAACTTACGTGGATATACTCTCTGGGTACTTGTAATATCAGTGGAAAATTTGACGCAAAAACCATTGAGCTGGTCGTGACAACTTATCAGGTGATATATATGCACATCAAACATCTATTATTTGTTAATCTCTTCACCCCAACCAAAGGGCTTTCTGTTGGATATTATGCATACTTAGATTTTTTTTGGTTAATTTGATCTTCTTAGTATATTGTCTTATTGTACATGCCGACGTCTTGATCTGTGATTGGTCTAATAAAATATATTTAATGTATTATAATTAAAGTAATTATTTGTAGTACTTATTGCAACAATCACAGTTCGACATGTCGACGTGTACAATAAGAAAGTATGTGAAGAACGTAAACTTAACATTAGTTTTTTTTTGTTAATTTCTAATGCACATGTCTTGTGCCATCTACTTTTCATTTTCTTAATAGGCTTCTATATTGCTATTATTCAACTCTGCGGAGAGATTGAGTTATTCTGAAATTATGACTCAATTGAATTTGAGCGATGATGATATCGTAAGACTACTCCACTCCTTGTCATGTGCCAAGTATAAAATCCTTAACAAGGAACCAAACTCGAAAACAATCTCTTCGACTGATATCTTTGAGTTCAATTCAAAATTCACGGACAAAATGAGGAGAGTTAAGGTACTAAATTCTTTGTATATATCTCCTCTCCCTTTATTTATTTTGGTTAATGTTAAGTTTATCCTTTTAGTATATTCTTTTATTATACACGTCGACATGTCGAGTTGTGATTAGTACAATAAATATAATATATAATTATATTAATTATAATACATTAAATATATTTTAACTAAACTAATCATAATTCGACACATCAGCGTGCACAATAAGAATATATATTAAAAAAATAAACTTAGTATTACTCATTTATTTTTTGTTGGATAATTATTTAATCGATGATGCATCTTTCATCATGCAGATTCCTCTTCCTCCTGTTGATGAAAAAAAGAAAGTAATTGAAGACGTCGATAAAGATAGACGCTATGCCATTGATGCGTCAATTGTGCGCATTATGAAAAGCCGGAAAGTGTTGGGTCATCAGCAATTGGTGATGGAGTGTGTTGAGCAGCTTGGCCGCATGTTCAAGGTTATTATCATACATTGTTCAGGTCCTGCCATTTCTTTTTCCAATTTCAGGGCTTAAATTATATTACACAATTTGAATTTGCAGCCGGATTTCAAGGCAATTAAAAAGAGAATCGAAGATCTGATCACTCGAGATTTTCTAGAGAGGGACAAAGATAACCTCGGAATGTTCCGGTATCTGGCGTAATATCTCATCACATTTTTCTGAGGCAAGGCTGCTTGTACATTTAGTCATCGGAGCCTAGCCGAAAATATACTGTAAGATTATGCATCCACAAAAAAACTATAATTTACGCCATGTGTTCGTTTAGTCCTCGGGTTGGTGATTTATCGTCTGCTCTTTATCACTGGTTTTTCAATCTTAATTTACATTTCAAGGCAGAATGGGAATACAATGATGAAGAATATACGTTTATATAGCGTTTTTTTCATCTTGTAAGCTGCTCTTGTTTTGTTCCCAAAGCTTTTGACATTGAGATAGATTCAAATGTGATGTCAATGTTCATATTTCATTCTTATTCACAAGTTATTGTTGATAAGAATTGGAGCTTTGACTGATAAGATCAAATGGATGTGTGATTTAGAAATGTTTTCTTTTGATTCTCTAATTTTGTTGTTGTTCGTGGTCACCGAAGCTCTCGAGCCAATACTTTTTGAGTCACTTTTGACCCATCTCCGGGAAGAATACTCTGCTCCGGCTTGACATTTAGATGAGTCGGTCGACTTGTTTGACTCGGGTTTTAAGAAGGTACTTTTGTTGGGATTTTTTTTTTTTGCATATTTTTACTCAGAAAATTGTATCTTGATTAAGATATGTTATCATTTGGTTATAAGTTTATTTTTATGGTAAAATTATTAAAATATACTTGAATTATTTGAATAATTACTATGGATAGTAGTCATTAGCATTGATAAATACTTTATGAAACGTTATAATTAGAGAAATACGTTCGTTATTAAAATTTAATATTATTATTATCCTCCTTGTGGGAATGTAAAGTTTGAAAAGGTATTAACGTATTAGGTTATAAATAGGGATTGTTGTGTATTATAGTGGATAAGGAAAATTCTAGGGTTATTTTAGAGGTGACGAGCCATCATAAGGTGCTCGATGGGTGTCAGGTCGTCATTAACGTGTTCGTGTCTGGTGGAAAAACAAATTCCTCTCATTGTTTGTATTTTTAGCATCGGTTCATTTATCATATTCTTTGTTGGGTTATCTTGTTTTTGGTATTTGTAGTCGATTGAATCTCGTAGGAGGTAGTCTAAAAAAAAAACTGGACCTATAAAATATATTTTATTTTTATTTTATATTATGTGGGGATAAAATAGGACTATAAATGCAATCGGGTCCGAAACCAATAGTTTGTCTGGATTTGGTCTTAATTTTTATAAATTGTGAGTAAAAAATGACATAAAATCAAATCAAACTCGACTTAAAATCAAATAAAATCTGATATAAATTAAAAATGGATACTAAACTCAATCAAGTCACTCAAAATTTAACTTAAATATATTTAAAAATATATTTTAATTTTTAAAATGTCATCGGACCAGAACAAATTAGAATTGTAACGTATTTCACAGTTCTGAACCGGATCGCGCCCACTCTTATTTCATGTGGAACTGAACTAAATCGGGACCAAATTTAAAATGTACTACATTTCACAGTTCGATTTCAAAAACCCAAAATCATGAAATACTACCTTTGCTCAGCATTACTTTAATTCCTAAAAAACCGGTAATTCGGGTAGGAACCACGAAGTGGTTCAAATCAATGTACGAATATGATCTATCCTTCAACATTTTTCACAAGGGCATGTCGGGTTTTTTTTTAAACAAATCAAATCATGGAAATATGCACATAGAAATAAGAAGATTCCGACACGAAAGCTGCAGGGATTTTGGAGACATACTCTATCGAGGTATCCGTTTCCGGCTGAGAATCTCTTGCTCTTTCCTTTCGGGAGAGCACGAATCTCAACTGGGTCACGTAATTGTCGATCTGACTTCCTGGTCGATCCACTTCTGCAAGTAACTTCATTTCCTGCAAACCGAGGAATTTTAGTTTTCCGAAAGAAGTGGAGAGTAAATCATATAATGGAGAGTAATTGGAATCCAAATATTTGTATGTCATCCAAAAAGCTTTTCATGTACAAATATCAATAGTCCTTCAAGATTAAAGAATGATTAAATGTAAAGGTGGACAAAACTGACATAAACAAATAGATCAGTCCGGAATATAATTTTTTTGCCCAGTTCTAGCCGATCTTAGACATACGCGATCTTGGTTCTGCTCTTTAAATTTTAAAACAAAAATATATTAGTTTAGTTTTATTTTTTAAAAAAACCAAATTTAATCATGTTTACCTCTAATTAAACTTAACAGTTAATAATGTAGTAGATGATTTTAATAAGATATGTTTTAATTTCTTTTTTATATTAAAATTAGTAAGCATTATAATAATGTTTATTTAATTTATTTTTTAAATTGGTATTACATGTTCTTATATTGACTCTTATATTTTTTATGGTATCAATCAATTTCAATAGTATTAGATTTGATTAATTTTGAAGTAGTTTTGTTTAATTTTGTTGGCAAGACCAAAATTCTAGTATAATCCTATTATCCAGGTAATGTTCAATCCTACTTTTAAAATTTTATAATAAAAATATATTAGTTCAGACTTATTTTCTCGAAAAATAACTAAAAAATCAATATCATCAAAATGCATAAATTTAGGATTTCAAAATTCAAAAAAGACAGACACTCAACGGTCAAAAATTCAATACCGAAAGAAATGTTTGAACTTGCCTCGCGGACGATCTCTATGGTATCCTCGATCTCTTTTCTATGAGCAGCTATTAAGGCCTCTTCTTCCTACGATAAAGAAACGTAGCATAAAAGCCGAAGGTAAACTCACAGCTAAAAAAAAACAGAAATAAAATGTAGATTAGGGCCAAGGCATGGTAAATAAGGACCGTGCACATGAACAACTAACCTCAAGAATGGCAGTGATGTTACCATCAGCCACTGGTTCATGTTCACTTTGTCTTGATCCAACATTATATGGATTATAATTGCTTGCTCCATATATCTTGGTGTTCGTCGAGGAAAGATCTGATGCACTGCTTTCTTTTTTCAACCAATTCCCCAACTTTTCTGATTTTTCGTCTCGAGATGATTTTCTATGGGGAGGCGAGACTTTCTGAACTTTCTCATCGGCATCTACGATCTTTTGGGAAGAGGAAGAGATCTTCAAATTAGGAATATCGGTCTGAAAATTTTTCATCTCGATTCTCTCCCTGCCTCCTAAGCTAGATGCTAAACCTTTTTCCTCTCGTCCGTTGAAGCCATAACTAGATGCATAACTTGCATCAATGAACAGTCAAGGAGACATTATCACAAACTGTAACAATGTCCTCTTCCTTACGCGAAAGCTCCTTCTTGTTTAAAGGTCTTTTCCGTACCTAAGAGTGTTGTAATATAGATACATATGAAACACATCAAAATGTAGACAAGATGAATGTGAAAGCACCAAATTCTTGTTGAATTGACATTCCAAAGCTTCAACAATGTTCCCATTGACAGCTGGTCATCTAATATAAATGAATGCATAAAATAAACTTACACAGTACAACATGAGAGTTCAAGAAAACTTGCTCATGAAACTCGTTTTAGATGGGGGAGAAAAAGAAACACATACCACCACTTTAATTTTTGCCACAATGGATTCTTTTGCAGTATTTTCCTTTTCAAACACGGGTAATGTAGACATTGAATCTCCATCGGATTGACCTCTTTGTTGCCAGCTACTATTCATGTTAAGACTATCCTCAAATGCTCTAGTACCACCAGGCATAAACGGTGAGGGCTCAAAAGGTTCAGACATTACATGCTAGTAATGAAGCAAAGAATAAGCTATTATGCAAGATCACTGCAAACATAAAACTTTTATGACCATAAACCAATCGCACTGTAAAAAGAGAAAGTTACAGGGATTCTCAATTACTAGAAAAATAACAGTAATAAGCCAAATTAGATAATCTAGTTAGACAAATGTCCAAAGGTCCGTCCATCAGAAATACAACTATAATAAGTCAAACTACAGAATCTGGTAAGGCAAAATGGACATATGCCAAAGTTGTCTTCATAGTGTTGTAGTGTAATGAGCCTTTTAGCTTTTCCCAAGATAGAAGCTATATGAGGCATATGAACAAGTTAATGTGAGGGATATGAATTATCTTTAACTTCTTCCTCACTAAATTGAACTTGATCTTCAATCTGTAGATTTTCTTAAAATGCAATAACCAGTTAATTTTTTCCCCATGCGACAATTGAATCCCAGAATCAGAGAGAACAATGTAGAAGAGATGGACACTAAACACTAAACAAGCATGATAAACAACTGGCTACCATTTGTTCCATTTTTACATTTAACTGTTAAAACTTGAATCCTTACAGTTTGACTTAAAATGACTCGGGAACCATACCTCAGATAATAGCTCTGTATCATCCATGGCATGAAGATCCAGAAGCCCAGCTCCAAAATCCCCTCGGAAATCAGGAGAGTAATAACCATCTGTTCCGACAACCATTCCTGAACTTTGGGCAGTAGGTGTATGAGGCTCAGAACCAGATTCAGTCAAATTGAGGTTTCTCATTAGATTAAAAAGTCTCTGTTTCTCTTCCGCAGATTGTGGCCCATAACCCTATGCCAATATTATACACACATTTGTTAGGTCATTAAAGGTGTTTATAAATCTTGCGTCAAAGAGAGAGGAATTATCTTTGCAAACATGCCTCGTCCCTGATCTATGTGCATTTTGAATTGAAAATAGAAGCCAAATTAGTATAAGCCTAACCTAAGACTAATCCAAAAGAAACATAAATAAGAATGGTGAAGAAATAATGGTATCCCTACCTGCATAATAAAATTGGGAAGGAGCTGGTCATCGATGCCAGTGGAAGCTAATGGAGAGGCCAGATGCTGCAAACCAGCAGACTGTAACCACCGGGCCATGACAGCATCACCAGCATCGGTCGTCGGACCCACATTGTGAAGGGACCCACCGCCAGTGTGTTCATAGAAAGCGGCAGCCGCAGCAGTATTGCTCTGCTGCATCTGGCCGCCCACGAGGCGCTGGGAACGCCTTTGCGGCGCCAATTTTCAAGATCTGTAAAACGACACTTCGCATAAAAAAAACGGATTACTCCGAAAGTTACAATATCCAAAACCACAGATTCACCGAAACTTCAGATAGAATCGCAAAATAAAAACACTGAATCCAAAATCACAAATCATTTAAGAATAAATACTCACAAGAAAGGAGAAAATTAGCCGAACGTGAGGAAGAGCATGAAATCAATTACTCGACTACCGATTCAAGTTCTCAAAAACTGCAATCAAAAAATATTTTTCCTCAAAAGGCATTTGAATTATTGCATTTTAACTGCATCAAAAAATATTTTTACACATCAGCGTGTACAATAAAAATGTACGATAAAAGTGAGATAATTGACATTACCCGGCGTAAAATGAATCTTCTTTCTTGAACTCTAATTTCAACACTTCAATTTCGAACATTACAACACAACCAAAGACGAGGAGGACAAACCATGAAATATAGCATTTAATCAAGACAAAAATTGGTCTCACATAATTAAATCATGTCTAAAACATAGGCTCGCTATAGTAGAAACCTGACTTAAAGAAACTCCTCCCTTGGAGCTCTCTAGCACTTGATTTCCTTCAATCCATGGGCAAAGTAAAGAAATGTTGGGTCGGTCGCTCCATCCTTGTAGTAAGCAAAGACCAAACTGCTATCATCATCCATGCTCTCACCCACAAAGCTACATAATCAAAATGAGAATCAATTTTCACCATGAAAAATCTTCATAAAATAAGATTTCAATGAAATTGCAACAAATTAGATCTATCTTAAAAACTATTTAAAGGAATTTTTAAATCTATGAATAAGCAGTTCTTCGTATTCTTACAAAGATTAACTAATTGTTTTGTTGTTTAAAGGAATTCTTTCAATCAATAACGAAACTATTTATTCATAACAAATTGATAAGTTAAAAGAATGGACATTTGAGAAATACCAACAAATGCGACACTTACAATTGAAGGTCGCTGAGCTTTGACAGCAGGAACTTTGTTGCACCCTCAATGTTTTTCTTGAATTCCTCTTGGTCCTCTCCCTCTAGCTTAGGAGTCAATAATTTGATGTACCTTTTTATCAATGTGACAAACTGCTTCTTATCAAAAGCAGGTTGTTCCTGTAGATGCATGATTGAAGATCAGTGTTCCACTTAGAATTAAATGCAACAAATAAAAAAACATCCTTATACCTGGAGCCTGAATGTGTCAACAATGTCAACCACCTTCACAGCTTGATCATCCACACCTTCGTCCTCCTCACCACCTTCGGCAGAAGGGTTTGCACCGATATCCACGTCAACTGCTCCTTGAACGACCCACTATATTCCATCAAGTACAGACGAAATCTCATTATCTAGTTTGTATTATGGGCAAAAAAATTGAACAACAATAAAGGTAAAAAATTTGACCTTCGCGTGTATCCTATTCTTGTAAATAAAACCAGAAAAAAGCTGCAAATTACCTTTCCCTCAACTTCCCACAGGATACCATTCTCGATTTCTTTGTAAGAATACGAATCCGAGAGAAGCTCATCACCTGCCATGAAAACAATTGATCAAAATCCAATCAAATTTCATTCACCATTAGTAAACTAATATCCTCTCTTAACATTAATAAATCATCGGACTGAAAAGTTCAGCCTCGCAGCGATAATTGCGGCTCGTAACTCTGGATCAAAACGTGCTCCCACATAAACCGCAAACCAGTACGAAATCAATTATTACTAATCATATATAAAAACAGATCAAACAACAAGAGCATTCCAATAACAAAAATTTAATTTAAAACATTCAAAAAGCGTAGAATCGAAGCTATCGTGTGCAAAAAAACAACAAACAACTGCAGTGGATGATTAGTAGTATACATAAAGAAATTTACCAGATAATTTGTCCTGATAAACCAACATGATTGTAGAAACAAATGTCACGGCAGGATCGCTCCTACAAATACCTTCGAGCGGACGGGAGAAGAAAGAAAGAACAACGCACCGAAGAGATAGCGAAAAAGGGGCCACAGTGGGGCGGACACGGAGACTTTATAGGCGAAGGCTTGGCGAGGAGAGAGAGAAGAATATACTTTAATTTCCCTTAAATTGCTTATTAGTCCTTTCAGTAGTTATATTTATTTTTCACTCCATATGAAATTTAATAAAATAATATATCATATTGTTCTTATAATAAGTTATAAGTTGATGAGTTGTTTTTCTAATTTGCCAAATATATATAAATAATTATTTTTACTTTTATTTTTATTTTTATTAATTAAATATATTTAAATTAACTTAATCATGCGTTAAAAATTATGAAATATTTTATTTTATTTTTTTATCTTCTAACTATGAACCGAACCTCAAACTGCAAATCTATTTTGCTCACCCCATTGTTCGACGCTATCAAATCGTGAACCTAATTAAAACGTATATTGAATTACTGTTTTAAACCAATCCAAAACTGGTCAATGGAACCCGGGCTGATTCCTAGTCCCAAAATTAGAATTCCAATTCAAATGAACTGTGGTTGAACCGAACCGAACCGAACATGTTCACCCCCTCTCTCAACTCAGCCACTTCCAAACTAAAAGTTAGGCTGCAGTTAGAATCTAAGCACTGGTATTTTAAACTAGGGGTGGGCAAAACGAGCTTGGGCCCATGAAACTGGGCCGAGCCAGCTGGTTTTTTGTGGGGCAGGCCAATTATGGCCATTAAAAAAACCAGTTGTGGTTTTCCTCTTCACAGAACAAGTTCCAACAGTCCAATTCCCGGTTTTTAACAAGGAAAACCGGTTAAACCGTGAAAAACCAGTTTATGTCTGATTTTCATGTTATTGAAACAAAACACAAGAGACTCATAGATACCATAAATCCAAAGCCAAGAAGATTCTTAATAATCAGATTCGGTCCAGCACCCGGCAACTGACTTTTCGGGCTCGAGATTCGTCGAACAAACAAGCTCTCGAGCCCTCTTAGAAATTAAAAAAAGATCGATTTCTAATACACCAAAATCCCGAAAGAAACTCAGCAATCAACAACAATTTGAAACAAAGAATTCCAAGAAACCTAACAAAAATGGTGCCCAACAATTTTAAAATTCTCTCCTTTTCGGATTCTTGTTTTTTTTAATCTCAAATCCATGAAACTAGTATGTCTTAAATAGGGGAAGGAGGAACTTCAAGAGTAGTACCTGCTTGAATCTGGCCCCACCCGATAAGCCGCCAATGCTTCTCGACTCGTCGACTCAAAGCTATTTTTTCTCCTTTGCTCGTACAAACCGGAGAAGTGAGTTGCAACTTTGCAAGATCGTTCTTCACCGCAAGGACGCGGGCCCCAGTCGACATAGATCCAATGTTCAACATTAGGATCTCCCCCTTGGCTAGTTTTGAAACTTTACCTTGCCGTTCCGAGCCCTTGGTTCTCACACCCAGAAGACGTCGAAGTAGGAAGAAATTAACCTCGCAAAATCGTAAAAAGCATAATAATAAGATCCTATAAGAATATCTAGAATAAACGAACAAATATTGCAATAATTACCCATTGCATTGACTGTAAATGGTTAATGATCCACAAATAGTAAGCAGCTATTTATAAATGAAAAAGACAATGCAAAAACCATTTGGAACACATCCTAAATCTACAAAAACTGTAGAACACCACTTCATAACCGCTATTTGTTTTTTTCCGCTAAAAAAGATAATTCTGTGATAAGATCAGAAAGGATATTATTGATTTACTGAATACAAAAACGTACACTATGGAGATTTCGAGGGCTCCTAACTATTTAATACTCTCTAATTCTATTAACTTTTTCTAACTATTCTCAACTTCTATTAACTACTTATCTAGTATTCTTTTCGTTCTCCTCAAAGACTTATTTGATCTCCTAGCCGAAGATGCTTCAAATAAGAAATGGCTGAAACAGGCATCAATTGAGAGCAGAATGACAACTGGCCAAGCATAATTTAATATCTTAAGAAAATTCAGTTTGTCATAAGATAACAAAATTAAAGAATAAAGACCATTTTTATGTCATTTTTTCGTCAATTTACCTCGAGTTCGACAAAAACCTCAGGGAGTGATCCAACTTCACCAAGAACCTGGCCAACCAATCGATCGGCTCGAGTCAAAGTGGGATCCATAGTTGTACCAACTCCGATGAGGCCACCAGGCACGGCAAATTGAAGCTCATTTTGCTCCGCATACAAAGAAACAATTCTTGAATATATTGGTGTGCATTTGATGTTTCCACTTTCATCCTTAACAACAATTCCTGGTCGAACCTCAATATATTGGTTTACTTTCAAAACACCCTACAAAAAAAGGAATTATCAAATATATCATCCAGACATTATGAATGAACATAAATAATTTGGCTATACATATTGAAAAGAAAATTCGCCTCATTAGTCTAATCAGCCCAAATCAGCATAAAATTGGATCTTGGTAATACCTTATGACCAATCCATACATAATAATCATGCCTGAACCAACATAAATTGGTTTTTACTTGTTTGCACCTAATCACATATCTCCATAAATATTGTTTGATGATCATTAAATACATTTTATAAAATTAATAACAAAAATCAACCATGATGAGAATACGGACCAAGGGGATATTAGAGAGGGATAAATAGGGATTGTGATCCATTACAAAAGTGGAAGTGTGTGAAAGAAAAACAAGTTACATCTTTCTAAACCACAAACTATTATGACCACTGACGTAATATAACTCATTCAAGACTCAAAGTAGACGGAAAACATCAAATCTAGATCATTCACATAAAGTTAAAAGTTTCATGGATACCATGTAAACCTTTAGGAAAGAATGAAAATAAAAAAAAAGACTAACCCTAAGGATACTTCCACCGGCCACACCACCTTTGATTTCATCAACTTCGAATCCAGGCTTGTTGACATCAAATGATCGAATTACAATCATATTTGGAGGCGACACAAAGTTTCGCTCAGGAATGGGAATGTTCTTCACTATATATTCACAAACAACATCGATGTTATACTTTAGCTGGGCAGAAATTGGAACAATAGGAGCATTATCCGCTACAGTTCCCTGGATAGAATATTTTAAACAATACAGTTCAGTACAGCCAAGTAAATGAAAAAAGATCTTGAGTAAATTCACTCGTCAAAGAGAACTAACTTTAATAAATTTCTTAATTGCTTCATGCTGATTGATGGCTACATTTTCTTGAATGAGATCGACTTTGTTTTGAAGGATTATAATATGCTGGAGGCGCATAATTTCAACAGCAGCCAGGTGCTCTGAAGTTTGAGGTTGGGGACAGCTTTCATTTGCTGCTATTAAAAGAAGTGCTCCATCCATAATTGCTGCTCCGTTAAGCATGGTAGCCATGAGAATATCATGACCCTAGATCAAATATCATATATCAATATTCTGTACAGCAAGCAATGAAGCATGCAAAAGACGCTAAATATTGAACTGTCAGAG
Organism: Begonia fuchsioides; assembly: GCA_003255005.1. Classification (NCBI taxonomy): domain Eukaryota; kingdom Viridiplantae; phylum Streptophyta; class Magnoliopsida; order Cucurbitales; family Begoniaceae; genus Begonia; species Begonia fuchsioides. The sequence continues at coordinate 47,053 of QAOC01000827.1, forward strand.
AAGGAAATTATTCTAAACCCAAAAAACTAACATGATAATTAGCATTCCAAAAATAAATTAGAGCTATTAATTCGAATCATGTTGATAAGGAAATGTCTCCAAAAGCATTGCATCTACAAATCTTACAGGACAATCTACAAAAGACACATGTCTTAGAAGTTCCATCCTGCAATTTTCAAATCCAGGCACATCACACAAAGGACTGTCTTCCTTTCCACTTCCATATGCCCTACCAAAAAAATAAAAATTGATTTTGTAAACACAACTTCAGAAATACACAGTAATAATTGACATGCACAAGCCCGTGTGCACAAACTGATCTACATATAAATCAGGCATATTAGTTATCAAACAAAAAATGCATGCATACCTGCATACATATATTACAACAGGAAAAGTAATACTCACTTGTATGTCAAAGGTCGAGGGCATCGATCATCTTCGCATTTGTATATCTTTGCATTTGCATATCCGAGCTTGATAGTGATGTTACGCTCTAGTTCATTTTTAAAACGAACAGTCTGTAGACATTATAAACATCGTGAGGTGAATGAGAAATTACATCGAAGAGGAGTGGATGCCTAAAAACTTTATAACTTACTCATTACAAAATAACCACAATATTCTTGCATCCACAATTTAAAACATATTTCCACCGCACAA
>QAOC01000888.1:2787-17862 GCA_003255005.1 Begonia fuchsioides
ATGAGGCAAAAATTTGTGCCTAGTTATTATCTACAAGATTTATTTTTGCAATTACAAAGTTTGAAACAAGGAAACTCCACGGTTGATGAATATGTAACGGAGTTTGAAATATTACGGATTAGATGTGATCTATCCGAGCCCGAAGAACAAATCCGGGCAAGATTTATTAGAGGGCTAAGGTTTGAAATAGCCGATGTTGTAGAGCTACAGCCCGTGAATTCATTCGACATGCTTATACAATTGGCACTTAGAGTTGAACGGCAACTAAGGAGAAAGAGCAAAGCGACCATGCAACGTCCCACGCCAAGGACACTGACGCCGTTCCTACCCGTGCCACGAGCCGAAGGCCGAGGCACCACGCCTAGGCCATTGGGCCCAAGGCGGGACGGGGACGCACGACCACAAGACACGGTGAACGAGAAGCCTCGTGACCGTGAGATCCAATGCTTCAAATGTCTTGGACGGGGGCACATGGCGGCCCAATGCCCCAATCGCCGAGTTATGATCCTTAAGGAAGATACGAACGAAGTCCTTAGCGAAGATGAAGATCCACCCAAGGTCAAACTTGGACCGAGCGAGCATGTGAACGAGACCGAGGCCGAGGACATGGAATATCAAGCCGATGAAGGGCCGAGACTTATGATGGTCCGAAGGGTTTTATCTAATCAATCTCAACCGGCCAATTATCAACAGGAAAATTTATTTCATACCCGAGCCTTGATTAAAGATAAGGTATGCAACGTTATTATAGATGGTGGGAGTTGCACCAACGTGGCGGCCCGAGACATGGTCGAGAAACTCGGGCTACCCACGACCGACCACCCGGCTCCTTACAAGTTGCAATGGATCACGGATCGGGAAGACGTCCGGGTAACCAAACAAGCCCGCGTCGACTTCTCAATTGGACAATACAAGGACACGGTGCATTGTGACGTTGTACCGATGAGCGCTACACATCTTCTACTTGGCCGCCCATGGCAATATGATCGCCGAGCATTACACGATGGGTTTACTAATAAATATTCATTCAAGATGCACGGCCGAAACGTGACATTAGCTCCTTTATCTCCGGAGCAAATTACCAACGACGAAACCGAGCGCAAAGAGGCCAAAAACAAGATGGCTTTAAACATGAGCCGAAAGGAATTACTTCGCACGGTGCAACAAGGTACTCCGATTATCCTCCTACGTTTTTATGATTTTGATAATATTGATACGGAGCAAGTCCCGGATTTTGTCCGACCACTTTTGGACAAATACCGAGACATATTCCCGGATGAGGTTCCGGATGGGTTACCACCCTTCCGAGGAATAGAGCATCATATTGACCTTCAATTGGGAGCAACATTGCCCAATAGACCGCCTTATAGATTGAACCCCGAGGAGAGCAAGGAATTGCAACGTCAAGTGCAAGACTTGCTTGACAAAGGATACATACGGGAATCATTGAGCCCGTGTGCGGTTCCGGCACTCCTAGTGCCGAAGAAGGATGGAACTCATCGTATGTGCATAGATAGCCGGGCAATCAATGAAATTACTATTAAGTATAGATTCCCTATGCCACGGCTTGATGATCTATTGGATGAACTTAGTGGTGCTAAGTTGTTTTCCCGAATTGATTTACGAAGCGGATATCATCAAATCCGTATGCGTGAAGGCGACGAGTGGAAGACGGCTTTTAAGACTCGGTATGGATTATTTGAGTGGCTTGTTATGCCATTCGGCCTTACTAATGCGCCGAGCACATTTATGCGGTTAATGAACCATATCTTACGTGAGTTTTTGGGAAAGTTTATCATCGTTTACTTCGATGATATTCTTGTTTATAGCCGAGATAAACCGAGTCATTTGATACATTTGGAGAGGCTCTTTTTAACTTTACGGAAGACAAGGTTATTCGGCCACCTTAAGAAGTGTGCGTTCGGCCAACAACGCATACACTTCCTCGAGTTCATCTTATCCGAACATGGCGTGGAGGTTGACGACGCCAAGATCACGACCATCAAGGAATGGCCTACGCCGATTAGTGTCACGGCCGTGAGGAGTTTCCATGGCCTTGCTAATTTTTACCGAAGATTTATTCAAAATTTTAGCACTATAGTGGCACCATTAACCGAGCTTACAAAGAAGGGCAAGGAGTTTGAGTGGACCAAGGCTTGCCAAGAAAGTTTTGACAACATCAAGGCCCGGCTTTGCGAGGCCCCGATCCTTACACTCCCGGACTTCACCAAAGCCTTCGAGGTGGAGTGTGATGCCTCGTGTACGGGCATTAGAGCGGTCCTAATGCAAATGGGCCGGCCCATTGCCTATTTTAGTGAGAAGCTTAAAGGCCCAACACTTAATTACTCGACATATGACAAGGAGCTATACTCACTTATACGGGCCATCGGCGTTTGGCAACACTATCTATTGCCGAAGGAGTTTATTATACATACGGACCACCAAGCCTTGAAGTTTATCAAAAGCCAAGGTACACTCAACCGGAGACACGCTAAATGGATTGAATTCTTAGAGCGTTATCCGTATATTATTAAATACAAGAAGGGTGACACGAACGTAGTGGCCGACGCCCTTTCAAGACGTAGTATTTTATTCACCGAACTAAAGGTGAAATTCTTCGGGTTTGATTGGATCAAACAAAGCTATAAGGATGATCCCGACTTTGGCCAAAGATTTGAGGAAGCCGCACAAGGGACACTCTCGGGTTACCATGTGTCCGAGGGTTATCTAATGCGCGGCGGGCGTATATGCATACCGAGGGGAAGCATCCGTGAGTCTCTCATCACCGAGGCACACGGGGGCGGCCTCGCGGGACACTTTGGTGAGAAGAAGACTTGGGAGATGCTCAAGGAGCATTTTTATTGGCCTCACCTTTTTCGGGACGTTCATCATTATGTGGAGCGGTGCGCGACATGCAAGAAAGCGAAGACCCGCACGCTCGTACAAGGGCTTTATTTGCCCGTACCCGTGCCGGATCATCCATGGCTAGCGCTTAGCATGGATTTTGTACTTGGAATCCCACGGACCAGCCGAGGGAAGGATGCCATTATGGTGGTGGTCGACTGCTTCTCGAAGATGGCACACTTTGTGCCATGCTCCAAGACGGCCGAGGGTTCGATCATAGCCGACCTCTTTTTCAAAGAAGTGGTCCGACTACACGGTATTCCTCACTCCATAGTTTCCGATCGTGATTCTAAATTTTTAAGTGCTTTTTGGAGGACACTTTGGGCCCGACTAGGGACAAAGCTATTGTTTAGCACGGCGTTTCACCCACAAACCGACGGCCAAACGGAGGTGGTCAATAGATCTTTGGGGGCGTTATTAAGAAGCGTTGTCGGCTCCCGAATCTCTTCATGGGACGAGAAATTACCATATCTCGAATTTGCATACAACCGGTGCCCGCACAACACGACCGGCATGACGCCATTTGAGGCGGCTTATGGATTTAATCCCTCTTCTCCTATGGATTTACTACCATTGCCGAGGCAAGAGCTGGATAATGCAGATCGCCTTGATAAGGCCGAGAAAATCCGCAAGATGCACGAGGAGATCAAGCGGAAAATTGAGAATAAAAATGCCACATATGCCGCGGCCGCCAATCGCAAACGGAAGGAGAAGATTTTTAAAGAGGGTGACTTGGTATGGCTTAAGCTTCGCTACTTAAAGCATAGGCACGCCAAGTTACTCCCAAGAGCCGAGGCCCCTTTTCGGGTGATCGAGATGATCAACCCGAACGTGTACAAGATCGAGTTGCCGGGCGATACCAACATGTCAACCACCGTGAACGTGAGGGACTTGTCTCCTTACTTGGGAGACGAGGAGGACGAAAGCACGGATGAAGAAGGCGCGGATTTGGGGACAAATCCCCAAGTACCCCGGGAGGATGATGTGCAACGGGAGTGCACATCCGATCAATCCCCGAGCCCGGGTGTTTTTACTAACATAATTGCTCATTTTGCAGGTAACATAGCCTCGGAAATACCTTCCGAGGAGGATCGAGAGCAGTTAAAGATGGTGTTATATTGGCGTCCGAGCACCGTCAAGCCGGACACATACGACGCACCAGGAGACGTGCACACGGCCGAGGCTCGCGCGCCCAGCAACACACGCACGGCCGAAGCCGGTGCGCCCAGCGACATACCCATGGCAGAGGCTAACACATCCACCGACTCGACCATGGCCCACGACGACACCACCCGTAGCGTGGCTGGAATCCTCTAAGGATTTCAGCCACTTAGCCTAGTTAGCTAGAAGTGGAAGAATGACGGGCCGAAAGATGGACGACGAACCAAGTGTCAAGACACGAGGGGCTCGGCCAACCCAAGCCCCTTTAAGGCGAACATCAAGACGGTCCGAGCTATTAGCATTCTTTGGCCTTCCTAGGAGCTTCGGAGATACACATATTAAATTGGCCCACGCCAATCTTAAGGAAGCCGTGACACCTCGCTGAGTCGTCGGCCCACACGGGCCATGACACGGCCACCAGACACGGCCCATCGAAGACCAGGACTCGGCCACGTGACACAGCCCAGGAAGCTCGAGACACGGCCATGAGACACGAGACATCGGGCCCAGGACACGGCCACGTGACACAGATAGCCGAGCCCAGGACACGGTCCATGTGAACCTGGACACGGCCCACCGACTCGGCCAGCCGAGCCCAAGACCCGGCCCACCGACTCGGCCAGCCGAGCCCAAGACCCGGCCCACTCAAGCACCGGCCCAGTCCACTCCATGCATCCGATGACCAAATCTTCTAGAATCTCAACTACCACTACAAGATAGGGATTCTACCTATTTTGATGCATGTTGACACGAGAGCATCATGGACGACCAAGACATCGGACGAACCACATTCTTCTTAGGGTTTTTAGTTACTTTCGTTTTTGTTTAAGTACTCTTCTTTTACGTTAATGAAGTTAGTGAATGTTTGATAATCTAAGAGCCGAGAGCCTTATTGTCAAATTCCCTCATCCGACCTTGCTTCTCCGGTGCTTCATATCCGGCTGAGCAATCGTCACTTGTAAGCGCGCGGTGCGTCATATCCGTGTGCAAACCAAGGTCTACTCGATTCAAACACTTAATTGCTCGAGTGTTTTGGATCTAAATCATCCCTCAGCCACCTTCTAACCTTCCCGTTACCGCATCATTCACGAGTGATAACCTTCCTCCACTAAACGACCACAAAACACCCATCCCGAGCCATATTCACATTCGCCCGAGCCATCTCATAATCTCCTCGAGCGAACCTCACCAAATACATCCCATTACGCAACCATCACGTTTTATACACTTCCACACGACAGATTCCGGACGGAGCACGATCACGAACCTCATCGGCTACGTGATCCGTGCGTTCGGCTACCCCCCGACGTGCCAACATAACCCGAAGGCACATCAGTACCTTAGCTAAGATTTCTAGGAAGAATCTTGTTAGGGGCCTTCCAAAGATATCTTTTGAGAAGGATAGAGTGTGTGATGCATGTCAAATGCGGAAACAAAGGATGAAACCTTTGATATATTACGCATGTCGACCACTAGCATGTATGTCGACCGCTCTCAAGTCTAGAAGCTACACTTATGTCGACCACTACCATGTATGTCGACTGCTCTCAAGTCCAGTAGCTACACTTATGTTGACCGCCTGCCTATATGTTGACCGCTGTGAAGTCCAGTAGCTACACTCATGTCGACTGCTGGTATGTATTTTGACTGCTTGCAATTCTAGAACCATACATCATGCCGACCGCTGGATGATATTTCGACTGCTTAACAAGTTACAGAAGCGGCACTTATGTCGACCGCTCCAAGAATCCAGAGAAAAATCTTATGTCGACAGAAGCACTTCGCAAAGACAATTCAACGAAACTTATGTCGACCGCTCAAGCAAAGACACAAGAGAAAAAATTTCAACGGCTATTTCCTAATGAGAGGAAATCTATAAATTTCTGTTGTGGAGTCTTTTGAAAGATGACAAATTGCTAGAGCAAAACTATGCCGAAGTGCTGCCAAATTCTCTCTAGAACTACTTTATTCTCTCAATCTTTGTACCCACACTTGAGTATTAACTTTGTGATTGAGAGAGTTGGTTTGTAACCGTATTCTTTGTTATATCTTTTGTGAGCAAGATTAGTGAAGAGGGGTGACGCCTCTCCTAAAGAAGAGTCATTGTAAAGGTTTGGTTAACACCCATAAATTAATCGGAGTGAGCTCAGAGGATTGAGCAGGAAGAATCTTTAAGGAGGTACCTTGGAGCGCTGACGTAGGCAAGGTTGGCGAACCGCATTAATAACCCAGTGACAATTTCTCTTGCCCTTAACTCTATTTGATTGATTATATTTTCGGCATTAGAGTTTGAAATTGACTAAATTATTCGCACAAATTTGGTTAAGCTTCATCCTCTGTTTCCCAGGATCTGCCAAGCAAAACCCTAACTCTTCAATTTTCAGCCTTCACCATATCTCTCATTTAGTCCCTGAGATCCTATCCATTTTTTTAAAGATCCATCATTCACTTATTCAGCAAGATCCCCTCCAAATTTCATTAAAAATTGCACCCTCGTTTGCGAGATCCAGGTGTCCAAAGTTCATCCCGAGTCTGAATTTTTGGATACTCCTGAAAATCTGTCCATCCAAAATATTTCCATTATTCCCATCCACATTTCATGTCAGCAAGGCCATAAAAAATTCTAACCTCCTAAACATTCTTGGGAGTAGGCCAGGCTTTAATGGCTTCAATCTTGGAATCATCTACCTCCATTCCATGCTTAGAGATGATGAAACCTATAAAACACACCATCTTTTGCACAAAAGTACATTTCACCAAATTACCAAATAGTTTAGTGGCCCAAAGTGTTTCAAACAACATTCTAAGATGCTTAAGATGAGTATCCAAGTTTGTACTATACACCACAATATCATCAAAGTATACCACAATAAATTTTCCCAAGAAATCCTTAAGCACAAAATGCATTAATCTCATAAATGTACTAGGAGAATTAGATAAACCGAAAGGCATCACTAACAATTCAAAGAGACCGTACTTGGTCTTGAATGCAGTTTTCCATTGATCTCCCTCCTTCATTCTTATTTGATTGTAGCCACTTTTCAAGTCCACCTTAGTAAAGCAAGATGCCCCACTGAGTTTATCCAATAAGTCTTCAAGTCATGGAATAGGATATCTATACTTGATACTAATTTGATTAATGGTTTTGCTATCCACACACATTCAGAAACTTCCATCTTTCTTGGGCACTAAGAGAGCTGAAACAGCACAAGGGCTTAAAGATTCTGAAATACAACCCATAGTAAGAAGTTCTCGTACTTGCCTTTGAAGCTCTTTAGCCTCCTCGAGATTCAGTCGGTAAGAAGGCCGATTGGGTAATACTACACCTGGTTGTAGGTCAATTTGATGCTCAATGCCCCAGAAGGGTGGTAACCCTTGAGGTAACTCTTCCAAAAATACATTTTCATATTCTTCAAGCAAGGTCACAACCTCCTTAAGCCTTTCACCTTTTTCTTCAAGCCTTTCATGAAACATCAACAAAATAATAGGTCCACCCTCTAGGATTGACCTTATCAATTTTTTCTTAGATAATAGAAAATTGGATTTATACATACCTTCCTTTCTAGCTGCTTCATCCTTAGCAACTTGCTCCAGCTCAAGGGGGGCTAATTTGATGCCCTTTTTTGCCAAACTTAAAGGAATGATGGTTGGTGTAACCATCATGAACCACTCTTCGATCATATTGCCAAGGGCTTCCCTAATAATATGTGACTGGCACTGACATGATATGGATGGCCCTAAAATTATCTTGCCATAAATTTTTATCTAATATGTTTGCTAATTTTGTAGATCCTTATTTCATTGAAGAATTCAACCTTGGTCAGCTCCAAGCCTTCACCGAATTGGAGTCAAAACCTTGGCCCAAGAGCTATTTGAAGGAAATGAGAAATTAGAGGACAACCAAGGTAGATACCTCTCGTGAAGGAGATCAAAACTCTCTCATGACAAAGCTTTGTACTCAGTTGAATTTGGAATCAAAAGATTTCTTTTGCATCTTCCTCCTTGGCTGGTTTCTGACCTCCAAGACTCGAGAGGGTTTCCTCCTATGTTTTGGCTTCCCTTCCAAGCTAGGGTAACCTAGTCCGTGCTACATGTCTTCAACCACTCCCCTGTGGTCTTAGGGTAAACGTGTAATCCCCATTAGCTCATCTCCACCCCCCGGTAACTAAGATTTTCCGGCCATCCCCATTTCCTCTCTGATAACCACCTTTTTGGCACCCGATAATTCCCTCTGCATATCTCCCAATTCGCAAGAGATTTCACCTTCATTTTTGGAGGTTAAACTCTTCCTTTATCAAAAAACCATCCCTCCAAACATCGGGTGCAAACTCTGTATGCAACTTGAGAACCCATTGTTTCAATATCACCAATTTTTGGCCCCTTTCTTCCTGTTCTTTTTTATCCGAACCACCTTTTTTATCCGAACCACCTTTTCTTTCCCTCACCATTCTTGAAGCTTGTCAGGCTTAGGCCCTAAGACATAAGGATTTCTCTTAAGGCTTTGGGGTTGAGATTAGGTCTTTGGTCCTAGGGCTTTGACTTTAGGCTTAGGGCATAGAACTTAGGGCTTAAGTCTTTAAGCATAGGGCATAAGGCTTTAGGGTTAGGGCTTTGGGCTTTGTACTTTAGGCCTTGGTGACATGCCACATAATGTCTTGCATAGAACCATACCTCAAGGATTCATCACCCAAGCACGAGCTAAGGAGTTTTCTAATCAATTTTCTTTTTCTTTTTGTAGAAAATGATGAGCGTGGAATAATTATGGAGGAACCTACCCCGAAAGACTTGTAACAACCCAAACATCTCCTCATATGGAAAGCCTTGGAAATGGAGGCAAAGATTGAGTCATCTTTTAGCTTGGAACACCATGGAGGAAAGTGCAAAGCCGAGGCAAGGGAGGAGGAGGAACCGGGTACAAGTCGGGTCTAGGTCGGATTTAGGTCGGGGCCCAGGGAGCATGGTGTAAAACCGATCAGAATTATCTCTCTAGCTTTATTTTATGCCTTTTTAAATTTGCAAAAATAATTATTCAGGGTTTTATGGGTTTGGCATGAGTTTGGTGTGGGTTTCTATGGGTTTGGTATGAGTTTGGAGTGAGTTTTCTCTTTTGCATGGGTTTTCACTTTTGAGGGTGTTTGAATGGCAGCCGGTTGGAGGGGGAACCGATTTCAGGGACTACTCTTCCTTGGTCTCCCCCAAATAGAGTAAATGTTAGGTGGTTCTTTCCACCTTTCTTTTTGTGCATCCACCAAATCAGGTAAAGCTCTTTGATGCCATACAATTAGGGTGCTCCTCTCTAATGTGAGAGAGGTTGAAACCCTCTCATCACCGAGTATTGTAATCAGCTTAGTTTTGAATCAAAAAAGTGCTTTGCATCTTCTTCCATGGCCTGTTTTCTACCTCCAAGACTCGGCTCTCCGGTGAGTAATATCTGGCAATATCCGAGAGCATCCTTCAAGGTTTTTGCTTCCCTTCTGAGCTAGGGTAAGCTAGGCCATGCTACATGACTTCAACTACTCCCTCGTGGTCCTAGGGTAAGCGTGTAATCCATATTAGCTCTTCTTCATCTCTGGTTACCTCTCATTTTCCGATCAACCTCATTTCCTTTTCCGATCAACCTCATTTGCTTTTCCGATCATCCCCTTTTGGGCACTTGATAGTCCTGTCTGCATATCTCCCAATTCACAAAAGCTTTTACCCTCATTTTTTGAGGCGAAGCTCCCATTTCATTCCCTAACAACCATTCTAAATCTCAGTTGTAAACTACATATGTAACCCAAGAACTACTTTTCTCATTAATAACTATTTCCTGCCCCTTTTCTTGTTTATTCCTCACCTGATATCCATTTTCTTCCCCATTCCATACTTGAATCATATCACTTGGGCTTTTGGGTTAGGTGTTAGAGCTAAGGGCTTTGGGATTAAGGTTTTGTGCTTAGTGCCTATGGCTTGGGGCTTATGGTTTAGGGTATAAGGCCTTGGGCTTAGGGTTTCAACCTCAAGGCTTAGAGGTTATGGTCTAGGGCCAAGGGATAAGGGCATAATGCTTTGGGTTTAGAACTTAGGGATTAGTGTTTAAGTTTTAAGGGTTAGGGCATAAGTATTAGGGCTTAGTGCTTAGGGCCTATGGCATAAGTCCTTAGGATTAGGAATTAAGGCTTAGTTCTTTGGGGTTTGGGCTTAAGTCTTAAGGCTTAGTGCTCTTAGATTAGAGTTTAGAGTCTAAGACATAGAGGATAGGGTTTTATGCCTAGTTTTTTGGGATTTAGGCCTAAGGCTTAGAGCTTTGGGATTAGGACTTAGGGCTTCGGGATTAGGGCTTTGGGCTAAAGTTTTAGTGCTTGTGGCTTAGAACTTATGGCTTAGGGCTTTTGACTAGGGTCTACAATTTTGGGCTTAGGGTTTAGGATTTGCGCATAGGGTTTTGGGGTTAGCGCTTATCAATTAAGGCTGAAAGCTTTAGGCTAAGAGAATAAGGCTTGAGTATTAGGGCTTAGGGAATAAGGTTTAAAGCTTAGGGCTTTGGACTTAGGGGTTAGAGCTTAGGGATTTTGTGTTTGGGATCAGGGCTAGGGGATTAGTGCATAAGGCTTAGGGCTAGGGGTTAAGGGCTAGGGGATTNATGATTTGTGCTTTTGGCTTAAGACATAGGTCCTTGGGGATTAGTGCTTAGGGCTTAGAGTATTGGGCCTTGGGCTTAGGTTGTGGACTTTGGGCTTGGGGCTTTAATCTTAGGGCTTAAAGCTTGGGGCTTTGAGCTTAGTACTTTGGGAGTAGGGCTTAGGGGTTATGGCAAATGTCTTTGGGCTAAGGTGTCACACTCCGTAAAACTTTACTTAAAAATGATCGCAGTAGAATAGGCACCATATGGCCTATATACCTAACATGAGCATGACGTTTCTTGAAAGCATGCATTGCCATAAGCCCAAAGCCCAAAGCCAAAAGCCCAAAGCCTCAAGCCCTAATCCCATAGTCCTAATCAACAAGCCATATGCTCTAAACGATAAGCCCTAAGCGCTACATAAACAACCTTGATCCCAACACCCTAAGCCCTAAGCTTAAAGACCAAAGCCTAAAGCTTAAAGCCTTAATCCCAAAACCCTAAGCTTAAAGCCCTAAGTCCAAAGCCCAAAGCCATAACCAATAACAAAGCCTCAAGCCCTACTCACTAAGACAGAAGCACTAAGCCCTAGGCACTAATGTGCAACCCGAGCACATCATGGATCAAGCCCCGACCAACCCAACGAGCCCACCCAATTTTACTAACTTAGTTGCTCGTTTTGAAGGTATCTTAGTCTCGGAAACACCTTCCGAGCATGATCGGGAACAGCCCAAGCACTCCATTACTTGGTGCTCGGCCATTCCCGGCCCCGACGTGCACACCGGGCATTATCCGCGCCTACCCGGACACGGCGCAGCTAGCAGTCCGGCCCACGACACAAGCGAGGCTTGTGACCGAGACCCGCCCGGCACCCAACGGGCGCCCCACGACCCCTACCCGACGACCACCCCAACTTTGGTCGCCGGCCTATCCGAAGACCACTAGGGCTTCGACCCGTCAATAAGTGGCCAGCGTGAGAGAACTCACGGTCCGATCCTCTTGGATCGCGCGGTCTTCCACGGAGTCCAACTCCTCGGCCCACCCAACGCTGAGCCCGGTCACCTTAGCTTATTTTCAGCATTTAGAAGACTTAGTGAAGAAAGCTAGAAGTCTAAAGACCAAGGACGCTGAATGCACCATTGGAAGCCCACGATGGCCGAGCCTCTCACGAGACACGGCCCATCGTCGGCCCATTCGAAGACTTAGCAAAATTCTATCGGCCAAACTTACTTAATCTTTAAGTATTTTGGTTGTTTGGTTCAGATAAGGAAGAGGATCAAGTTTGGCACGAGCATATCTTTGTGATGACCGTAGATCACCCATCGGACGCACGAGCACGGTCGATCACCGAACCACCTACGATTATCAAGGGATTTTCAAGCACCAAATCCTTAGAGCATCTATTAAATCTTCAGAGGATCTTCAATCAACGGATTTCCTCAAAAAACTCTCGGATCCCTTGAAGCGCGACCATGACCGACCGCCGGCTCGGCCCGTCTAGACGTACTCGCGTGCCAACTCGAGTCATCACCGGTCCATCAAAGAACCAGACCGTGCGCTGCCTTTTGTTGACCACCCAAGAGACTTTAGAAGCCCCGGATCCAGATTGGCTCGAGCCAATCCTTCATTCGTTCGGAGCTCCGCCCATACCGATACACCCTCTCGGTCAACCGGTCAACAACAAGACAACTTCGGTCGACTTTCGAACCAACCGATCCTCCGACCATGAATCACGGACATGGACTTCTCCAAAGTCAACATGAAGCGTTTGATCCATCCAAAGGCCAAAAGCTTCCTTCTTTTTAGATAATTAGTTCAACTTTATTTCTTTAAGTATTGTAATCGTTTTCATTGTTCAACAAAGAGAATTTTAGTAAAAATTGTGCAAAGCACCTCTTCCCGAAAGGATCGAAGCTCCCTCTCGATAACTCCTCTCCGGTGAGTCATATCCGGCCGAGCGTTATCAACCCTCGAGTGTTCATCGGTGCGTAATATCCGAGAAGACATTCAAGGTCTACCGAGTTCAATACTTTGATTGCTCAAGTATTGAATTGCCTCCATCCATCTCCTTACACCATCTTCATCCCCGAGCCATCGCATTACCTCCACAAACCGATTCCGGTCCATATTATCACCACCGAACCATCTCCATAAACTACCGAGCCATCTCCTTATTTCCGCCACCAAAACACCTTATTTCCATCACGTTACGCTTCTGCAAACCCCATCCTAAATTGGCCCGAGCCAATTTACCGATCGCCGTACACGCGACCTTCGTGGTTACATGAAAAGCGAAAAGTCCGATAAAGTGTGTGCGATCCTGGTGCACGCTGCACACCATCTTGGTATCAGAGCTAAAGGTTCGATTTTTACACTCTTACAAATTTTTCCGAACTTTTATTATGAATACCCGAAGTGGCGCCGTTCACAACGCCGCCCGTGACCAAGCCACGAGCGAGCAAACTATGTTCTCCGATCCCCGTGACCAACGGGAAATCGAGAACCATAATCGGGAGCAATTTGAAGCTATAAATCGAAGAATGGATGCAATGTTCCAACGGCTCGACGATATGGCCGAGCGCGATCGAGCCCGCCCGGCACGGCCGACGCCACCTCCTAGGCAAAGACCGGGACGTGGAGGACCACCCCGCGCACACCCGCGCGACTCCGACTGATCCGAAGAGGATTATGAGTATGAACCCGATAATTACTAGGATCGTGATGAAGAATGGAAGCTCCCCAAGGTACACTTACCCTCTTTCAATGGAGCCTCCAATGGAGATAAATATTTGGATTGGATTGAAAAGGTCGAGAAATTTTTTGACCTTTACAATTATTCCGAGAAGTTAAAGCTCCAATTGGCATCTTTGGAGCTTACGGATTATGCCTCACTATGGTGGAATAGTCTTCGGACACAACGAAGAAGAGCACATGAGGAGAAAATTAATTCGTCGAGATTAATGAAAGAATTGATGAGGAAACGGTTCGTACCAAGCCATTACCTTCAAGATTTATTTTTACAACTCCAAAGCCTTCGCCAAGGAAGTTCTACTGTGGATGATTATCTTACGGACTTTGAGACCTTACGGATTCGGTGTGATCTAGCCGAACCCGAAGAGCAAGTCATGGCACGGTTTATTCGAGGCCTTCGATATGAAATTAGTGATGTGGTTGAGTTGCAGCCCGTAGGATCGTTTGATGGGCTTATCCAAATGGCCCTAAGAGTCGAGAGGCAACTCAAGAGAAAAGGCAAGGCTATCGCTCAACGGCCCACCCCGAAGCCCACAACACCGTATTGGCCCGCGCCACAGATCGAGGATCGGGCGCCCGCACCAAAACCATGGGCCCCAAAACCGGCCACGAATTTTAAACCATCAGACACTCAAGCCGACCCACAAAAGGCTCGAGAATTCCGATGTTTCAAGTGTCTTGGACGTGGACACATGGCCGCACAATGTGCCAATAAGCATGTCATGACCGTCCTCGAGGACACCAAGGAGGTCGTGAGCGAGGACGAGACACCGCCCGTCGTAGCCGAGGAGAATCCGGCCTCGACCGAAGAAGAAGTTTGCCGTGCATTCGAAGAGCAAAGTATGTTTATGGTGCGAAGAGTTCTTTCTACGCAACCAGGGAAAGAGGAATCACAAAGGTAGACGTTATTTCATAGCCGTTGCATGATCAAGGAACAATTTTGTTTGGTGATCATCGATGGCTGGAGCTGCACCAATGTCGCGTCCCGCGAGCTGACCGAGCGGCTAGCGCTGCCCACGACCGCACACCCGACGCCCTACAAGCTTCGCTGGATCACCGACCCTGAGGACGTCCAGGTCATTAAGAAAACCCGGGTAACCTTTACGATCGGCACATACAAAGACACGGTCACGTGTGACGTGGTCCCGATGAGCGCCACCCATCTCCTACTCGGCCGACCATGGCAATTCGACCGACGAGTTATGCATAACGGCTTCACCAACCATTATTCCTTCAAGATGGATGGCCGAAGCATCACATTGGCTCCCATGACACCGGAGCAAATTGCCAAAGACGAGGCTGACCGAAAAGAGGCCAAGGCCAAGACGGCTCTTTTCATGGGCCGAAAAGAATTAGCACGCACCCTCGGACACGAAGGCCCGATTATTGTGCTCTTACACCGAGAGCCCGATGGATCGGATGAGGAGATTATTCCCGAGGCCGTGCGTCCATTGCTTGACCGATTCAAGGATGTGTTCCCGGACGAGCTCCCGGACGGTCTACCACCACTCCGAGGGATCGAGCACCACATTGATCTCCAACAGGGAGCCTCCTTGCCCAACCGACCACCGTATAGGCTCAATCCCGAAGAAAGTAAGATATTACAAGAGCAAGTGGAGGAACTTCTCACTAAGGGCTACATCCGAGAGTCCTTGAGC